>JAOQMP010000005.1:2980374-2993898 GCA_027563575.1 Erythroxylum pedicellare | reverse complement strand
TTATTATTTGTCATCATCAAAAAGAGGGAGATTGTTAGCTCAAGGTTTATGTTTAACAATTCTGATGATAACTTTATAATATTTCAAAATTCAAATTAGATTTATTTCCTTATATAGTCAACGATATAATTTTTAAAAAAATAAAATTATAGGATAATTGCTTCCTTTCTTGTAGGAAACTTCTTTATGAATTTACCTAATTAGAAATAATTCCATGACATTCGAAAGGATCTTACTAATTAGAATAATCAGCTTTGAAAGTCTCGATAAAACATTCTTCTTAACATCTGGATATCAAAAATTTTAGCTAAAATGATATTGTAGATTAAGCAATGGCTAGTTGAGGAAAATGTCTACTTAAGGAAGAGTCACTGCATTTTGAAGGACAACAGACTTGCAAAATACCTTAACAGCATCAATATTCTTGAAAGTCATATCAATCTCTTTATGCCTTACTGAAATCACTTTTTTGAGAGAGACTGTTAAATCCTTTATATATATTTCTTATTTAGAGCTTGTAGAGTTTTATTAAACATTACAAGTATGGAAGGTTGAAAAAAACTTTAAAAATATGTACTTGTGAGCTTAGAGAGGCTCGTAAAAGTTTACGATTTGGATTTTACAGTGAAACACTCAAGTTAAATACTTGGGAATTGGATGTAGGCTTCGTTATAAGTTGAACTAGTGTAAATCAACTGTGTCATTCTTTCTCTCTTCCTAACTTCTAAATTTCCACATTATAAGTTTATGTTTTCAAGAGGCTTCTTCGGTTTTACAATAGACTCCTTCTATTTTTATATCGCAAGAGATTCTTTTGTTTTTTAGCGTTAACAAGTTTCTATCGATTAACAAGCTCCTTTCGTTTTTAAATGTTATAAAACTCCTTTTTTGATTGCTATCAGGCTCCTATCAATTAATAACTCCTTTACTTTTGAGCACTAGCAGGCTTCTTTCAATTAACATAATCCTTTTATTTTCAATGTTAACAAGATTTTTTCAAAAGTTGGTAGTACCTTTATATTTATAAACTTATTTTGTTTAGAAGGATTTCTTTTTAAATAGCACCTTGCAGAATTTTTTACACATAATTCATTTCACTATTGCGTGTGTTCGCTTTATTATTATGTTACAGCGTTCTAACAATTAGCTATCAGCGTTCTAACCCTTAGCTATCGTAGTCTATGATTTTATATTGTTTGATTCCTCATTTAGTTTGGAGAAAGGCCATTGGTTTATTTTTCTTGGCAACCAAACGATGAACAACAGCATAATAACTGTCTTCACTTGGAACTCTTTTTTCTGCGTAGTTGTTGGAGAAAAAGGAGGAGAAAAGAAAAAAAAAGTACACCAACTGCTTGAGTTGGAACTTGGAACGCATTCACTGAACCTGGACGGTTATTGTAATTCCTATTGATATCTTTCTGTATCTGGTATAGCTTTCTGTCCATTGTAGATTTTCATCTCTAATTATTATTGGCTTTGTGCTTAAATTAAATATTGTGATTGCTTCTTATAAATACAATTAACATTGATACTGATGGGTTCCTAGAAGCACAATAACCATCAAGTTTGTGTTTAAGGAGCCACCTGCTTTTGAGTATATTCTACTCTTTTCATATCCATTTATATGCTTCACTACTCCACTTTCTTCTTGGCCTCTCATCTCAAGTGCCTTTTATTTGTTTGCTATACACTCTTTTCTCTTTTCTGATACAGGGATTGAGCGCTGGGTTGGACTTTTTGAGGAAAGAAAGACCTTTTTGGTTATTGGTTGTTTGAGGAGATCTGTCATTGTTTACTATGAATGGTTTCTACAAGGTTAGAGATATGCATGCTTGGACTTTATTTTAAGCCATCCGTTTATAGGTAAAGTCACACAATTTAGAACATACACATCTACTTAAACACAAGGATAAAATAGTTCCAAAAGCATTGATGGATACTGCTACTTGTAATTTTGTCTTACTTACGTACATAAGCGCAGAATAAAGAGAATATATTTTTGACCGTTACAGTAGTTGCATGCATTATTCAATGGTGGTTGAATATAATATGTGTGTAAATCTGAGTATTGCCGTGCCGGGACATTTAGGACGCACTAGTTAAATGAATAATCATAAAGTGCTTGATTGATGAGATCAAGTTGGCATTTGGGGTTCTCCGGAGGCATGATTGATTGCTCATCTATTTAAGAATTTTTCTTTTATAGTAGAACAATAGAACATTGGTCTTTAACATTATAGGCTTGGACCATCTTTTTTCTTTTTTTGATTGCCGACGAGGTGCTCTAGGCAGATCCAATTATAAAAAGGTACCTTTAAGCCATCCAGGCGATCTTCGTTTTTTCGTTTCCTAGTTTTTGTAGATGTTCTGGACATGTACCGTAAAATCTGTTCCCAACAATGTAGCATTAGGAGTAACGCCAGGGGCTTGCTTTTCGTTGTTTGGCTTTGTTTCTTTCATATCTTGGTTTATGAATCTAGGTGGAAAAGAATAAGCGGTCTTGATGGCAAAAACAGTCTAACAAAACATCCAAGTTCTTTGATCTAGACTCCTGGCATAAACTTTTTAACTTCATACCACTATGTTTCAAAAATGAAACGCCTCTACTTTTGTTATTTATTGATGGTGGATATGAGTTGCTTTTCTTTTTTCTGACTAGAAAGTCTTAAGCAACCAGCTTCCACCCTCAGTTCAGACCACCTTTCCAGTTTTCCTAGGTTATTGATAAACTGATGGCATAAGAAACAGAAAAACGTTAGAAAGAAGAGAAATGAGAGGGAATTTACAGTTTCTTATTTTGTTTCACAAGCACGGCGATTATGGAAGGGACGATCAATTAGAGTCGAAAACACGCTATGGTCAGTAGTGATACAAAAACTTGACCCCTTAGGTTATACCATGTACTTAACTAGATATGTTATATAGAAACTTGTTCCTTCTTTCAGATAGGTGAGGTTTGAACAGTAGCCCCTCCAGAACTTATATAAAAGTAGCTGCTACGCCCTATTTGCAATCAGAAAGGCTTTGCATCTTTCTTCCCCTGGTTAGTGCCTAAGCATCCCCCAGCGGTGACTTGAGCTTTTCATTCGTATTTTCACATATGTCTGAAATCGTCATTATCTTCTTTCTGGCATTGATTGTCCTACATTTCAAGAGGTATAACTCTCAATGTCATCAATGGGCCGTTCAACTGAAGAGGAACCTGATGCAAAGGAGAGGGACATTAGAAGCTTGTCATCATCCCCCCCTCTCAAAATGCACCTTACATGCACAAGGTTGTGGTGCCTCCTAGGCAGAAT
This sequence comes from Erythroxylum pedicellare, assembly GCA_027563575.1. NCBI lineage: Eukaryota > Viridiplantae > Streptophyta > Magnoliopsida > Malpighiales > Erythroxylaceae > Erythroxylum > Erythroxylum pedicellare. The sequence goes on along the minus strand of JAOQMP010000005.1, from coordinate 2,990,596 downwards.
CTTTTCAAGGAACTTAGTGACAGAGTGAAAGAAACATTCTTTGCAGATGATCCTCTACGTTCATTCAAGGACCAACCCAGATCTAAGAAGTTTATCCTGGGAATTCATGCAGTCTTTCCTATTCTTGAGTGGGGAAGGAGTTATAATCTAACCAAATTCAGAGGGGACCTTATTTCTGGGCTGACATCTGCTAGTCTTTGTATTCCTCAGGTAGATTAATGTTTAAAATACAATAAACAAGAAACAGAAACACTTCTTTGTCCAACCACTTTGATATAGTTATCCTTGATTGTCAAAATCAGGACATCGGATATGCAAAGCTTGCAAATTTGGATCGTCGGTACGGACTATGTAAGTTTCACTTTCTTGTGTTTGTTTGATCTTCTTCTCTGGCTTGAGCTCGAAATACCTATTGTTGACGTTGGATGTTCATCAGACTCCAGCTTTGTTCCACCACTGATATACGCCTGCATGGGTAGTTCAAGAGATATAGCAATAGGTCCAGTAGCTTTGGTGCCTCTTTTGTTGGGAACTCTTCTTCAAAATGAAATTGATCCAGTAAAAAATGCAGCTGAATACCGGAGGCTCGCATTCACGGCTACAGTTTTTGCTGGAATCACTGAAATGACCCTCGGGTTGCTCAGGTAATTCGGCACCTTCACACAATAAAAGACTGAGGGATATCAATAGTAGTAATGGTAGATTACCATAATCAAATCTATGTTTCTGGCTTCTTTCAGAAGGCATCTAGATTATAGTTCATTATTCTTTATTTCATATTGATTTAGGTTCTATTGTTAGGTTGGGTTTCTTGATCGATTTCCTATCGCATGCTGCTATCGTGGGTTTTATGGGTGGAGCTGCTATAACAATTGCTCTACAACAGCTAAAGGGTTTCCATGGAATCAAGAAGTTTACCAAAAAGAGTGACATAGTTTCTGAAATGCACTCAGGTATTTCACTCAGCTCATCATGGGGTATCTTTTCTTTCCCTTGCTCCTTCACTTAACTTCCATTTTCCATTTTACTTTCTCTTACCCTGAAACTCTTAGTCATGACATACCGAAGAAAAGGGGAAGGCAAAATATCGAAAATGTAACTTTATTCATTTCAGCTTAAACAGTACGAAACAGAGTGTGTGTACATATAGCTGCCGAAAACTTACACTGAGCGGGAAAGGCGAGAAAGGAAAAATATTTTGAAAACTTAAAAAACTTAGTTTGTTACATCAAGTATAACAACCTATAACACGACTGTAGTATCGACGTCGTCCATTTTCCCTTGCATGCGTATGCATGGAACCAACACCCCCTCCTCAAGATGAAGTACATTGAAATAACTTCATCTTGGCTAATGCGGAATGCATCTGTGCAGAAGTTAATGGCTTTGTAAGTAGATCAGCTATTTGGCTGACAGAAGGGGTATAAGGTGTACTGATGAATCCCGAAATCAAATGTTCCCTGATAATATGGCAATCAATATCAACGTGTTTCCTTCGTTCATGAAATACTGGATTGGCTGCAATGTGAATAGCAACTTGATTATCACAAAACAAAGGTATAGGCAAGGTTAGCGTAATCTGGAACTCATCAAGAAGATATGCTAACCACTTTAATTCACAAGATGTTGTACCCATTGCACGATATTCGGCCTCTGCTGGACTTCTGCTGACAGTATTTTGCTTCTTTGATTTCCATGAAATCAATGAAGGCCTAAGAAAAATGCAGGAGCCCGTGACCGATCGTCTTGTAAGTTTACAAGTTCCCCAATCAGAGTCACAATATGCTTGTAATTCGAAAGTGTTGTCAGCTGCGTAAAACAGCCCCATCGTATCTGTACCCTTCAAATATTTAACAACATGCAACGCTACATCCATCTGAAATTTTGTGGGAGCAGTCATGTATTGACTTAATTGTTGAGTCACGAATGAGATATCCGGTCTGGTAAAACCGAGATATAGCAATTTTCCCACCAACCTACGATAACGTTCGGGGTTGGTACACAGTTCAGAATCAGCAGTCAGTTGTGCTCCTGAAGGAAATGGATTAGCCACGGGTTGTGCATGTGTTAATTCTGCTGTCTGCACCAAGTCTCGTATATACTTCGTTTGTGAAATCAACATCCCTTGCTGTGATCTGGCCAGTTCAATCCCTAGGAAAAACTTTGCCTCTCCCATGTCTTTGATGGTGAAGCAATCATTCAGCAATTGTTTCACCCTCTGGATTAGCTGAGTAGAGGTACCCGTGATGAGGATGTCGTCAACATACACTATAAGAGCTATGAAATCTGTGGACGTCTTTTTGGTGAAAAGGCAATAATCGTGTATGGATTTTACAAAACCCATCTGTAGAAGCTTATCAGTGAAGACTTTATTCCATTGTCGTCCCGCTTGCTTTAAACCGTATAAGGATTTTGAGAGCTTACACACCTGATTCTTCCCAGCTTTAGTGACACCATCTGGAGGAAGCATGTAAATCTCTTCGTCAAGTGTCCCATGCAAGTAAGCATTATTGATGTCGATCTGATGTAATGACCAACGCTTGGCTGCTACTATGGCTAAAAATAATCGGACTGTAACTACCTTCGTAACAGGGGAGAAGCTATCATGATAATCAACTCCAAATTCTTGATCAACCACCCCGAGCTACTAACCTGGCTTTGTAGCGGGAGACAGACCCATCAGGAGCGTATTTGATTCTAAAAACCCATTTTGATGTTATCGCTCGCTTCCCTTCTGGTAGAGAAACCAGCTGCCAAGTCTGATTTTTTTCCAAAGCATCCAACTCCTCTTGCATCGTCTTGATCCAATTTGGGTCTGCCTTTGCTTCATGATAAGTTCGTGGCTCACTAATCTTCACGATGTTGGCAAGAAATGCTGAATGATCCTTTGTGTATTGAAAAACATCTGTTGGAGCATTAACGCTAATCTGATTAACGACAAAATCAGATAGCCATGTTGGTGGCCTACTCGGTCTGGTGGAATGCCTGTATATAACGTCTTGAGTGAGAGACTGCTATGGCGATTGCCTCTCAACTGAAGACCTATTAATTTCTGCTGTCTAGGAATGTCGATGAGATGACTCCGGAGCTTGTAAATCACGACAAGCAATTTCTTCGGTGGGTTCTGTACTTGCAAACTTTTGCAATGAATCAGCAATAAAACTGTTTGGCAAAACAGTATCTAGGTGAGAATCATTCTCCTTTTGGGGGAAAGAAGAAAAGCTGGACTGATAAGGAAATTGGTCTTCGTAAAACTGTACGTCGTGCGACACACTGATCTGTTGTGTGTCAATGTTGTATATTTTCCACCCCTTCTGCCCAGGAGATCGGCCCAAGTATATTCCTGGAGATGACCTGTTATCAAACTTATCTTTACGTGGATTAGTGTTCAACACATATCCTAAACAGCCAAAAACTTTGAACTGAGTATAGTCAGGAATCTTATGGTACAAAACCTGATGCGGGCTTTTCCAATTTAACACCTTTGTTGGAGCAACGTTGAGCAAGCAGGTAGCATGAAGTAAAGCTTCGCCCCAGAATTTTGTTGATAAGTTAGCCTGTTTTAATAAAGCTCTGGCAATAGTGATGAGTGATCTGTGTCGTCGTTCAACAACCCCATTTTGTTGCGGGGTATACGAACATGTCTTCTGGTGAACCACTCCATGATTTCGTAAAAGAAGTTGCATATTATGTCCAGTAAATTCAGTTCCATTGTCAGTCCGGACCATCTTCACATGTGTAGCAAATTGTGTTTGAATTATTTTAAATAACCCTTCAATTAACTGGGCAACTTGATCCTTGCTTCGAAATAAAATAGTCCACACTGCTCTCGTAAAATCATCAACAATAGTTAGCATATAACTATCACCTGTTAAAGATTTCTTTTTGTATGGTCCCCAACAATCAATATGCAACAACTCAAAAAGTTCTTGTGATTGAATTCAGCTATTACAAAAAGGTTTTCGTGTCTACTTTGCCTTGTGACAAATATCACAAGCAACCAACTGATTCAAATGGTGAAACTTATACACATGCTGCAGTTTCTTCGTGGACATGTGTCCTAAACGTTTGTGCCAAAGCTCAATGCTACCTTCTAAATTATTGCTTACAGAAAAACCAGAATAAGAGCTGCTATTAAACTGTTGCAAGATTGAAGAATCAAAAGAAGATTGATTGATGCAATATAATCCGTTGATCATACTTCCAACTGCTACCACCTTTTCACATTTCTGGTCCTGCAAAATGCAATACTTAGGCAAGAAAGAAACATACAAGCGTTGATCCTGGAGCAATTTGCTGACTGACAACAAGTTGTGTTTAAATTGTGGCACGTAAAGAACTTGTGTTAGCTGAAAATCTGTACTAAAAAACACATTCCCAATATAAGTCACGACCTTGATCGAGCCATCTGGCAAGTATACACGCTTGGGAAAATGCAATTTCGTAATGTTTGTCATATGAGATAGAGAATTACTCATATGTGTTGTTGCCCCTGAATCTATAATCCATTGCTCAAGACTGGTAAAATCAGATATGAGATGTTCTTTACCTGCGCATGCTCCTGCAAATGCCGTAAAATCTGCACCACCATCCTGTATTATTTTTCCTTTTAGAATTTTCTGAATCTCTTTTTGTATCAACATCTGTATATCTGGATTGCAAACTGGCTCCGTATGTGATTCTGAGTCGGATGCTTCTAGTGGTGTTTGTGTCTCTTGGGTCATGTTGGCTTGTGTTGAAAATTTTCCAGGTTTGTTGATGAACTTCCTTCCTTTATACCAATCGGGGTAGCCATGCAACCTGAAACAGCCAGACCTTTCATGTCCTCCCTTCTTACAAAACGTGCAGTATTTATCCTCCTTATTCTTACTTGCTTTAGCACTTTTCTTCACACCACTACTGTCAAACTGATTGCTCTGAGATCTGGTGGTAGAGGCGGCAGTGTTAACAAAATCATATTGTGTATCCAGAACTACATCTCTCTGTTTTTCAATTTTTAGAAGCATCGAATAAGCTTTGTTTATCGATGGAAGAGGATCCATGAGTAAAATTTGATCTCTGACATGATCAAACTCTGCATTTAAGCCTGAAAGAAACTGCATGAGTTGCTCCTCCTGGCAGATCTCTTGGGCTATAGTTCGAGAACCTCCGCATCTGCATATCACCATTGGTTTTAACACCGCATACTCATCCCACATTCTTTTTATTTTGTTAAAAAAATCCACTATGGATAGGCTTCCCTGTCGTGCCGCGCAGATCTCTCTTCGGAGATGAAAAATAAGTGGACCATTGCTTTCTCCATACCGTTGCTCAATTTCTTTCCACAGCTCCTTGGAAGATGGAGCAAATAAAAAAACATCTGCTAATTCCCTGGACAGAGAATTTATAATCCAAGAAAAAACCAGATCATCAGATTCTTTCCACTGCACATATTCTTCAGAGTTAACATCTGGTACATCATCTTTTAAGACAAAGTTGGTTTTCCTTTTTGCACTTAGCGCCAATAACATAGATCTTTTCCATGAAATAAAGTTCTTCCCATTTAACATGGAACTCACGAGAATCAAACCTTGATTGTCACTATTTGTGAACTCACGACTGTGTTGTGATATCCCTCGACTAACGTTTTCCACATATGGATCTGATCTTTGATCCATCGGTCTATTCCTGTCTTCTTCATTTGATCTGGGCCCTTCTTCTTCTTGTGTCTATAAAGCTTGAACATAACTCCTCTGGACCATAGCTTAATCAGACGAATCACAGACGTAATGGCTTTGATACCATGAAGAAAAGGGGAAGGCAAAATATCGAAAATGTAACTTTATTCATTTCAGCTTAAACAGTATGAAACAGAGTGTGTGTACATATAGCTGCCGAAAACTTACACTGAGCGGGAAAGGCGGGAAAGGAAAAATATTTTGAAAACTTGAAAAACTTAGTCTGTTACATCAAGTATAACAACCTATAACATGACTGTAGTATCGACGTCGTCCATTTTCCCTTGCATGCGTATGCATGGAACCAACACATACTCTCTGAGGAATGTTCATGGATGAATATTTTGTAGTGGAACTGGCAAACTATAGCCATTGGTGCAAGCTTCTTAGCTTTCCTACTTTTTGCTAAGTACATTGTAAGAACATCTAAATTTCCTTCTTAATCATAAATTGTGGCCGCATTCCTAACTTTTGCATTCTATGATTATCAGGGGAAAAAAGAGCAGAAGATTATTCTGGGTGCCAGCTATTGCCCCTTTGATATCTGTTGTTCTATCAACATTTTTTGTGTTCATAACCCGGGCAGATAAGAAAGGCGTTCAGATAGTAAGGACGCGCTATTACTTTACTTAGTATGTTTGGTGTTTTTGGCAGAAAATTATTGTTTTCATTCGATTAAGACATAACAAAAGCAACCAAAAGCACTAATTAGTATGTTTGGCTGCTTTTGGCCGAGAACATTATTGTGTTCATTTGATTAAGACATAATAAAAGCAACCAAAAACACTAGCGGTTACTGATTTTGATGTATTGATGCTGGAAGGTGAAACATATAGAGAGAGGTATAAATCCCTCCTCTGCCAGTGAAATATACTTCAGCGGGCAATATCTTGTAAAAGGGTTTAGGATTGGTGTTGTGGCGGGAATGATAGCATTGACGGTAAGGCATTGTCCGAACCATCCACCTAAGAAAGTTAATTGTTAATCTACAGCTAAATTATTTATATCTATCTTTCTACTTCCAATGTTTTTATCAGGAAGCCATGGCAATTGGAAGAACATTTGCTGCTATGAAGGACTACCAAGTGGATGGAAACAACTTCATGCTACATTGCTACAGGTAAAGAAGACCTCAAATACACGCTGTAAATTTTCACTGTTCTTTATTAGAAGAGTGTTTAAAAAGTTTGATCAATACATCACGTGTATGAAAATCTACCAGGCATCCTTGAAAAATCTCAAGAATAAAATGCAATAATCCTAGGAACTAAGTCACTCAAGATCCTATTGGAATAAGTACATATCAAGTGACAAACAATCTTTGTCCTGATGAATGCTTATGACTTCTATGCAGATGCACTAGTGATTGGTGCAGAAAGACACATTATTTTATTAATCATTTTTGCTGTCTTGTACCTGCAAGTTCCTTTTCTCGATCGGCTGTAAATTTCATGTCTAGTTGCCACACCTCTGTCTCCAATATTGTTATGTCGCTTGTTGTACTTCTGACCTTGGAATTTGTTACCCCACTTTTTAAGTACACACTAAATGCCATCCTTGCTTCCATCATTATATCGGCTGTGATTGGCCTAATTGACTATGAAGCAGTTGTACTGATATGGAAGATTAACAATTTTGATTTTACTGCTTGCATGGGAGCTTTTCTTGGTGTGGTTTTTGTCTCTGTTGAGATAGGCCTCTTAATAGCTGTAAGCATTAGTTAGCTACTGTCTGAATTGCCCATATGAACAAACCTCGATTGCTAGATTATGCTTTTATTATGTCATGGCAGGTTGCAATTGTTGATTTGTGTTGTTTAATGCAGCCAACTATGTTGAAGATTGTGGAGGAGATTGCAAGTTCGGTTAGAGTGAAGAAGAGGATCAAAATGAAGAACAAGCTTTCAGCAGTAAAGAGGAAGGTAGAAATGATGATTTTGGTGGCAATGCAGAAATGCTTAAATTCACAAATTCAAATCCGATTGATTGATGATCAGAGTAGGAATGAAGCTCAATGCAAGTTAAACATGGAAAATGGAGCTACATATGATGGAAAATTGAAGAATGCAGAAGCTAAAAATGAGTAGCAGGTGGAGATGCTTGATCAGCTGGAAAATTCGAAGCAGGGTATTGATGTCCAAGGCAATTTTTCACAGACCTGAAGCAATTAAAGTTTACAAGTCAACAGTGACTATTAAGGGAAAATTAGGCTAGTGGAGTTGAGCATCAGTTTTGTTGTTCCAAAAGTAGCAAGTTTCAGTTGTCCTCTTTTTACTTTTGCAGCTTTAAACCATAGTTGATACTCATGTCAGTCTCTTTTGCAAAAATATCAACAGCAGTGCTGTTTTTGTACTCACTAACCAATGGGAGGATAAAACTTGTCAAGATCCTACTCATTAGCTAGTTTTTAGTTTTATTTTTTAGCCATTGGATGTAATCAAGCAACAAGTGTGTGAAGAGCTAAGTTGAAATGCTCAAAAACATCAATTTTTCAGCAATGGAACAGTAGCAGAACCAATTTGTGAAAAATCTCATTTTCTTCTCTTCATTAGTTTTTGCATTTTTCACTTGCTCTTACTGTTCATTTGATATTGTTACGAATGTGTGGATGTTGAGTGGAATGGAAAAGGGCTTTTGAGAGTGGAAAAGAAGCATATTTGAAAGTGCAAAAATCTCCACCTTTTAATCTTCATAGTTTTTGTTTTGTTCATTTTCTGATACAGAATCCTTACAATATCAGAAAGATACATACTTTGTTGCTATTGATTGAATTTTACAAAGAAGACATCAAGTTTATAGTTTGCAAATGATGTTCATCGTCAAAACCATCATTCCTTGAAGACAAAACATTATATATCAGAAGTTGTTGCTGCTGCTGAAGGAGTGCAGACTTGAGGCATTGGAGTTCTGATCTGTTGGAACTCTTGAAGCTCGAATTATTTGCTGAAGTTTTGGAATTATTGCTGGAGCTTTCAGATCCATCTTCTAGCATTAGTTCTAAGTATTTGGAAGGAGTTGTTGAAGTCAACTTATTTTTGCTGAAGTCCTAAACCAGTTATTTACTGAAGTGATCTGTTTTTCCTAAAATTGGAGCTTGCAACTTGAAGCTGATCTGAAGCTCACATTTTGGTGAATTTCTTCCCATCTCCAGCTGAACCATCAACAGTGGTATAAGAGCTACACGGTTCACTAGCCTGGTTAGAATCGAAACCATGTCAGGTGCTAACTTTCTTATGATGAATATGCAAAGTATGCAAGCAAATATATCTATTTTAACTGGAGAAAACTACAAAGCTTGGGCTCTTAGAGTTGAGGATTACCTTCGAATGTGTGATTGGTGGGATGTTGTGAGTGAAGGAGTGACCGAAGTTGAGGATATGCCTGATCTAACTGAGCAGCAACAAACAAGAGTTAGACAAGAGAGGGACAAGGATTTTAAAGCTCTTGTTTTCTTGAGATCGGTAGTGAGTGAAGCTATTTTGTTGAGATATGCAAGTTGCAAAAATGCTAAAGAGCTATGGGAAACATTGAAACTTGAATATGTGGGTTCCGCTCAATCATTAAGGTTGAAGAAGCAAGCTGTGGTGAGAAGTTTTGAGAACTTCTCGATGAAAGAAGAAGAAAGTGTGGGAGCTGCAAAAACAAGGTTCATGAATTTGGTTCAACAGCTGAAAGAGTTTGGAGAAAACACCAACATTGATAGGTTAGTAGACAAGTTCTTGAGCAGATTACCTTTGAGATTTGAAGCAACTATTGCACCTGTGGAATGGCAATTTACCAATGATCCAAGTTCTGTGACATTGGAGCAAGTATTTAATGTGTTGGAGATGCATGAAGAGAGACATGGAGTTCGAAGAGAAGGGGAAGAGTATGCTTTGAAGGCTGAAAGATTTAAGGTGCCTGAAAATCCTCCAAACCTCACCCAAACCACAAATCCAACCCAAAACTACCTTGATTCAAATGCTGTCCAACCTCAAATACCTTCACATTTGCAAAATTATCCTCCAAACACTCAAAATCCGTATCAGTCCACATGTCCACAAAACCAGAATTATCACCAAAACCACATTCAATATCAGCTACCTTCAATGTATCCTCAAATACCATTCCCTCATCAAGTGCCTTACATGAACCATTCCCAAAACTACCAACCAACCAACCAATATGCTGGAAATAGCTCAAACCGATTGCAAAGTGGATCTAGGAGTTCAAGGTGGGGAATGTATCCAAGTTGCAAATTTTGTGGGAAGACAAATCATGCAGTTGATGAATGCTTTTGGAATGAAAACGTGGATTGCATACATTGTAGGAAAAGAGGGCATTCAAAGAGGGTATGCTATGAGAAGTGGATGCAAGAGCAACAAAATCCTCAAAGCCCCATTTTTGGCAAACCACCACCAATCCATCCCTTACAAAAACAAGCTATGTCACCAAATCAACCAATCCCTCCTCAACCTTACCAAAATGCTCCTAAACCACAAACTTATCAAGCTCATTATGTTGCAA
>JAOQMP010000005.1:2923820-2937525 GCA_027563575.1 Erythroxylum pedicellare | reverse complement strand
ACTAAAAAGGGCCAAGATGCTTAAATCCAAAGCCACTAGGACGCCATTGGCACAAAACATGAATTATACACTAATTTTGGACCAAGTTCTGATGCTTCAGCTTATTGTTCTTTGGATGGTGCTTTACAATATCTAACTCTTACAAGGCTTAATATATCTCATTCAGTGAACTTCGTATGCCAATTCATGCATAATCCTTAAGTTTTGCACTTTCAAGCTATAAAGCACATACTGAGGTATGTTAAAAGAACTCTTGATCATGGGATACATTTTCTTTCTTCCTCTAGTTGAAATCTGTTGGGTTTTTCTAATGTTGTTTAGACTGGGTATTCATTTACTCAATATTCAACAATTGGGTTCTGTGTTTTTCTTAGTGCTAATTTAATCTCTTGGGGCTCTAAGAAACAACCTACTATAGCTAAGTCAAGCGCTGAGGTAGAATATCAAGCTTTAGCCTCAACCACTGTAGAGCTCACTTAGATAACGTATATTCTCTGAGACATTGGTATGTCTTTACATAATCCTCCTATACTATATTGTGATAATACTAGTGCATTGAATTTAACAGTTATTCCCCTACTTAAAGCTCACACTAAACACGTTGAGGTCGATTATCACTATGTTCGAGAATGTGTTGCACTTGGGGCTCTTATGATATGTTTTGTCCAATCACATATGCAATTAGCTAATGTCTTCACTAAACCTTTGGCTCATTCTCAATTCGAGTTTCTAAGGTACAAGATCGACATTTCGCATGCTCCCCTACCTAGGGGGAGTGATAAAGAGACTTAACAATAAGCGTAATCTTCTCAGGAACAATCTTATCTGCAATCTTCTTTGAGGAATCTTCTCTGTGTAATCTTTTCAATACAATCTTCTCTACATGATCATCTCTGAGTAATCCTTGTTGTGATATATATGGCTAACTTTAGATAGCTTATATAGGTTATCTTTGTTTAGATATAATTTATCTTGTAAAATTAGTGTTGAATCCAAACTCTCACTTGTAACAAACTTTGGCTTTATAAATATAGTAGTAGAACCTATACAAGGTGTGCAGGAACAAAACATTTTACACCCTACTTCTTGTATCTTTCTTTAGTGTATTTATTTAGCAATAAATAAAATTCTTTGTTAATATTTAACTTATTTTTTTGGAAAGTTATGTATTTGTCTTCCGACATTATCTTCTTCTTGTTCAAGCTATCATATATGTGTCTCGAATGAAAGATTGAAGAAGTTTATGCTTAATGATGCTAATAAAAATGTGTTAACTCATATATGATTCCTAATTACCTCTCATAAATAATAGAAAAATAACATTTAATAAATTGTTATTCATATGCCTTCTCATTTTTAAGAAGTCAAAAGGCTCGAGTCACATACATTAGGACTAACAATAGACATATAGCATGCGTTGGTTATCTTGCTAAATTATTTAATAGATTTATAACCGTTTTTTATAAAATAATATATGCACCCGATCACTATATATATAGTTGTCATTTACTTATAACGGTTAGCAAAGTAGTTGATGGCTATGAGAAAGTACCACCTACTACCAGGTTTTTGGTGCTTCTATTTCCTAGAAAGTTGACAAAGCAGAACAACTGTCACTCATTTTCAATTCTGGTTGGGATTAAATGAAAACAACTCAACTAAAGCAATGACATGAGTCCTTAGAGAACGATCGGAGAAAAAGCAGTTTGATCTTTAATATCAATAGTGCATGTGATGCAATAGTGCGTGTTTGTCAAAATTATTATTTGGACAATCATAATTAAGATACCTGATTACGTCCTTCATAATCTGTCGTCCTTTAGATGGCGACGTGCACCAACAACTTCATGGATTTTTTATTTGACATGATTTGTGATCTTGCTGCTAGCTATTGGATTAAGATTCAAGTCTTGACAACCTTAGACGTTTGGTGTACCGTTCCTGCAAATTCTAAAGAGAGCACTTGGATAATGTTTACTTTGAATTGCTATTAAATTAATTTCAACTTTGGTTAGTTTAGTAATTTGAAACAAATTTGTATTAATAGAAAAAAAAAACTAATTAACCAAATTTGTTTTGAGTATAAACAAGAAGAAGAGTGTGCGTAAGCATTTACTGCATCATCACAATTATCTGTGGCGAATTACTGACTTATCCAAATACTATTGACGGCAGCAAACGTCAGAGATTTGAAAGGTTTTGGAAGCTACGATTGCAACAAATGTACAAGTCCTGGCTCCTCAAAGAACTGCTAAATTAGTTAACGTCTTCTCTGCAGCGGCACCTTTGATTAGACACGTCTAAAAGCTTGGGAAGGTGCTTATCTTTCTAGTAATAGTCAGGAAAGATCAAGCAAAATGGACTTGGTGACCAACATAACCCAGTCTATTTCTACGGCCATCACCACTAGCAGCTGCAAGAACACAATCCTTATCACTTTCATCGTTTGCTGTATTCCTGTATGCACAAAGTTTTTATGGCCCAGTAATAATCGCCTTCACTCTTTCACCTTCAGATCAAAACATAGAAAGATTATCGACGATTATGCCCCCTACTGCACGGTTTGCCTTCAGGAGGCTGTAGATGGCGAAAAGCTGAGGAAACTCCCCAGATGCAACCATTGCTTCCATGTCGGGTGCATTGACCAGTGGTTCCAAACTCATTCCACTTGTCCTCTATGCAGAAACCAGGTTTTTGCTCTTCATCAACGACATATACATGGACAAGGTAGGGGGTTCTTTTTCTGTTCTCTTGTACTTGCACAGCTTGTACTTAGGAAATTGGGTACTGCTGTTAACTTTGGAGTTTCCTTGTCTATTGGTGAAAACTCAAGGTCCTTTTTGTAGTGCTTGATTATGATTCCCAATGGTCCCGACGACGGCGAAAAGAAAAAGATTGTAGAAGCTCAGCTTTCGGTACTTAATGGCTTAATTATTATCTGATTATTTTTACCATGTATGAGCTTAGCTTTCCTTTTCTTCTGAACATCTTGCTTTTTCCTCAAAGTGGGCAGAACCAAAAAAATCTGTTTAAGCAAATGGAACCAGGATTCTCTCTATGCACTTAACCAGGCCAGCAATCTCTCAATAGAAACATTACTTTTTAAGCTGAAGCAATCCAGTGCATATAAAATTTTCTTCAATTTTTCTGTGTGGAGAATTGTAATTGATCTCCTTAGTTTATCTGTTTAATTCATGCACTCGTCCGTTGATTCAACACTTAAATTTGCAACTACTCTGTCCCTTTAATTGATTTAGAGTGTCATATAGAGGAGGCGGATCTTACTTCTTGTCTTATATAAGATGAGGCCCCTCCTCACAATTAGCAAGCTCGCTACCCTTTTTGTAGCCTTTGTAATTATTAAAATTAAACATATCAGGATGTTTGAATATATGCCAATCTTTGCTTAATTTATGCCCGACCTCCAAATATACATAGCCCTAACAACAAAAAACTTTTCACTCTTGGATTCCTCTAAGATCGATAAAATGATCACATTAAATCCAATCATCTATTTCAGTTACTCTATTCTAACCATGTTTCATTAAATCTCATCTATACATTTATGTAAGGTGGATAATATTTAATGGAACATAATAGAAACTCATTACATTGACTTTACAACATCAAAGGACAAGATCAAATTCAAGACCAAGAAATCGGAAAGGAGAAAAAAAGAAAGAAAGAAGAGCATAATCTGCTTACTCCCTTCTTTTTTTTTCTTTTTTCTTTAAAGAGGGACTACAAACAAAGACAAGAATGGTGGAACTTGGACCTCAAAAAACGAGTGGATTTTAGTACTCATTAGACAATGGAGAATGGTCATGATGAATGTACAAGTTTGCATAGACAAGACCAGCTAGACCTCCACCAATAAGAGGACCAACCCAGTAGATCCAGTTCTCATGGAAGTCACCACTTGCCACAGCAGGTCCAAATGATCGAGCAGGGTTCATGGATCCACCTGAGAATGGTCCTGCTGCCAATATGTTGGCACCAACTATGAAACCAATGGCTATTGGAGCTATAGTTCCTAGAGAACCCTTCTTGGGGTCAGCTGCTGTTGCATAGACTGTGTAAACTAATGCAAAAGTGGTCACAATCTCCATAACCACTCCTTCAAATGCTCCAACACCAGATGCCAAACTGTGGGTTGGAGTTGTCTGCAACATTAAGAAATCAGTAAGTTCTTATGCAATACAAAGAAACTGAGGAATCTGTCTATGAACTGAGTCTGTTTTGGCTTACCAAGCCTCCGGTGACAAACTTGAGAAGGAAGCATGCAACAATGGAGCCAAGAAGCTGAGCTATCCAGTAGAAGATGCCTGTGAGGACTGTGATTTGGCCACCCAGAGCTAAGCCAAATGTAACAGCAGGGTTGACATGGCCACCAGAGATGTTGGCACCTACTGATACTGCAACAAAAAGAGCAAATCCATGGCAGATGGCTATAGCTACTAGACCAGCTGGATCAAGAGCTGCATTTGATGTCAACTTATCTGCACAATTAAACGAGGAAAACCAAAGTCAGAATCTAGAAAGAACATGTATGTATTATGGAGATCGAAACCTATGGATCATTCTCTGCACGGCCATGCATAATCTAAGTGATAACTACAAGATCATGCTAAGATCACAAAGGATCTACTTCGAGCAAGAACAAGCTACAGTATTTAAATAGAAACATTAGATAAAAGGTGATTCATATGTTGGTATAAGCATTTTAAGAAGAGTATCAAAACACAAGAAAAACTATATATGTTAAAGAGAGGGACTAACTGTAAGCAATGGCTGAACCAACACCAGCAAAAACAAAGAGCAAAGTTGAGATAAACTCAGCAAGATATGCTTTTAAAGATCCTAAACTAAAGGAATCATCAAAGCGACCAAAGGCGATTCTGGCCATTGTTTGAGAGCAGATAGGTAGGTCAAGTGATGGAAGTGTTGAAGATAAAGAGATAAGGAGACAGAAAAGTTCAGATAAGAAAAGCCTGTATTAGGGTCATATATATATACTGCTACTGCTTGAAGTATGGAACAGGATAAACGTGAGAGAGGTGTGGTAGGTATACATGAGATTAGTCTAATTAAATGAAGTCACGATGAGATGAATAGTATTATTATGTAGGTTAAGGATAAAGGGAATATTGTATCTTCCATGAATGTCCAAATACGTTATTTCCTGCTCGTAGCTGTCATTATGAATCATTATTGAAAATGTCTGCATGCCCATTACTTTACTAGAAATGTCTGGATCCTCATCAATGACTCTTCCATGTGACCAACCTCTGTGCATGTTTGAAAAAGGAGAAGGCGGAGTGGTGGAGGTGGGGCAATGGGGTTGAAGTAACGATAAAGAAAGGGAGGTGACTGAGGCATGGCTGGCTTTATAGCCACAAAATGCACCGACCATTTCATAAAATGAGCTCAAAAGTTGGAGATTTACATCAGAGTGGATAGGATTGATGTGGTTTTTTAGTGAGGCTTTGGACTTGATTAACTATATGTTTATGTTAATGGACGGCTTAAATGCATCGGAAGGAATCTCTATGACCCCTCTTTGATCATAAAGAAAAGCTTCTACAGAAGAAGATAAAGTTTTTTTTTTCCCCCTTCTGTTCCATCAACTTTCTCCAATTGTTTTTATGCTAAAGTAGTCATACCTATTGTTATGTTGCCCCTTGGCCTATAGTGAAAGGGACTCTGGATATGGACTAGGGGATTCTTTTATCCTGTTCTTGAAAGTGAAAGGGTTGGTGAATTCTCCATTGCGTATCATAATTCATTGTTGAAATTGGGAATGCGCCTTACCGGATGTGTGACTGTTTAATCATTGTGTTTTGAAATTGAAAAATCATTGAAATGTTAAAACTTAAAACCAAGGAGGGTTTTAGAAACAGGGGATGCATTTATCACATGCTCTGTTTCCATTTGCTTATTCAGGTCCAAGGACAAGGAAAATTGCTCAGTTGGTACAGGTCAATCACATGTATATACATACAATTGAAAAAAAATGGTAAGCAAAGGATGGACATAGTATTATGAGCAATAGAAAAGGAGTAATTATCCTTGAGTTCAATGGTACTTGAGGTCAGCAGACTCTGTTAAGTAGCTCTGCTTTGCAATAACTCATTTCTTCAATGAAACTGAAGAATGTACCAAGACTAAATCAATCATTAAAGTTATTATACGCCATAATCATCAGACAGAGGATGCTCAAGTTATATATTTAAGTTGGATTAAGTGTCAAGGACATCTCATCTCTATTTCTTTTATGCTCAGCTGGAAGTGTCAAAGTGTTGTCATAAACTTGGAATTAAAAAGTTTGACAGGGAGACAAAAGCATTATACTAGCTGTTATTAAAAGTTTGCATCACCATAACTCTTCATTGCAATTCAGGTTGTCAAAGGTAAATATTAAAGTAAAAGGGTTATGAGAAATCAAAGAGCTAAACAGTCAAAAAAACTTTCGCACCACATAGATATATTTAAGTTTCCAGTCAGAGGATTGTTTGTTTGTTAATGGCTCCCAATTTAAATTAATCTACCTGCATGCTTCCAGGGAAAGGTATTGAAGCACAACAATGGTAGTATCCATTTTCATCAAAGACAAGAATCTGTGAAAGATGAGCTTCCCGGATAAGATATTCTCCCCAGTCCTCGGTTCCAAACTTCTTAAAA
This sequence comes from Erythroxylum pedicellare, assembly GCA_027563575.1. NCBI lineage: Eukaryota > Viridiplantae > Streptophyta > Magnoliopsida > Malpighiales > Erythroxylaceae > Erythroxylum > Erythroxylum pedicellare. The sequence goes on along the minus strand of JAOQMP010000005.1, from coordinate 2,930,844 downwards.
ATGCCACGGGCATCAAATGAATCCTGATTTCTTCTTTGATTCCTGAAAAGTTAGTTTCAGGTAATGTAGTTGGCCAGACAGAACAAAACCATGATCCAAGTAATGCAGACAAAAAAAAAAAAGAGCAAGAAACAACAGCATTAGTACCTTTTCCTGTGCCTGACATTCATTACTGTGGCATGCAACTGCAGTTTAGAAGACAACAAACAACTGCCATTAGCAAATTATGAGACAAAAAGCACCAAAGCAATCAATTTGATCTCATGCATGAGGAAGATTTTAGATCCTGTGTCAAAGGCATAAATCCAGAGAACAAACATATGCTTGGCGAACATAAAGTAATGCAGTTGACAGAATGTAACAACTAATCAACGGAAGAGAGCAAGATATTTGTAGTTAACACGTAAAAAGCCACATGTCAACAGCATTTCAAGCATATCCGCACAAGATCACAGGACAAGTAATTGGAAAGTTGATGACTGTACCTTTAACGTATGTTTTGCATCTTTCTCCAAAACAAGGCCAGCCTTAACAAATGCATCAATAATGACTTCTAAGAAAGATAAGGAAATTTAATCGACCCAACCAGAGACAGAACCACTGTGAATATAATTGAATATAATGGAACAGGTCAGGAGAAGTTTCCTTGTCCCTGTCCTCTTCCAAACAAACAGAGAAGTTACTGGTATTAGAGCTGATGCTTTGGGAAAAGGATACGACATGCACGCATAAGTCGGTCTTCACTACCAGTTTCTGTCACAGTAGCATAGAGAACTTTTGCTTTGGACAAAGAACCTTTCATGCAAGCCTGCACAAAGGCAAATGCAATGTTTAGATACAGGGAAAATGAATTGCATGTAAGTGTAAAAAAGTTCCTAAAACTATCCTCCATCTTTCATCCAGCATGTTAACTGTACAGCCTTTCCAGAAAGGACCTCTAAAACAACTGAGAAGTACCTGACTAAGAAGTTAGAGAAAGAAACAATTGCTCTTACTCACCAACCCCTTAAGCTGGACAGAAACAGGTCGATTGTCCAAGGCGTCCACCACGTCTGCTGCAATACTCTGGCATATACACAAGTATAGAACAGCTTATCATCAATTTGTTCTACTATCAAAATACTGATGGCACTAAAGACTATTACCTTCAGAACCTCGGCAGCTGCATTAACTCGCTCTTTATTCAACAACTTCAGCATTAGTACAGTTAAATGGAAAGTTTTGGGTCTAATAAATATGGATTTGTCTATTCCCGTGTCTGGAAAGATGTAATAGACTAATGAGACTCGATGCAGGAAAAGCAAGAATCATATGAGGAGAATGATCGATTCAAAACAGAGCGAATTCTCCTCAGTAAAATTGACTACTAGATACGGGCAAGTGCTTCCATACTTCTATATCAAACTTATAGCATGTTTAAATATATGGCAGCATCATATATAGCATGGGAAAATAGTGTATAAAAAATAATGGAAAATTTCTGGAGCAGTTTAAGGTGTAAAGTATGAGCTCACAAGAAAAGAGTGTTACACAGTTTCTAGTTGCTAAGCCGATAAGCCTACCAGATAAAGTAAGTGTATTTGATGCTTTAGGTGAATAGCTAACAAAAGGTATGCTAGATAAATCAACTTTCATGGGTTTTTCATCTTCAACTTTAATTTCTACAGCTACATCATGTGGCTTATTGAGCTCCTGACCCTTACCTTCACTATCTGAAATATCTTCATTAGAATCACCATCCAAGTTCTCATCTGAAGCCACTTTATTTCCCAGAATAGAGTTTTGAAAGTTCATTAGCTTTTCAACCAATTCAGGATGTATGGCCAATGGAAGAGATATAAAGTGAGAGTAATCAAGATTTGGGCTTTTAGCTGCCTGCATTTTCACCACAACTAAGAACCATGAGAAAGCCAAACAAATGTCAACATAATATGAAAAGTTAGATCAACAATATACATACAATATCAATGTATGAGGAAAAAAGCAATAGGTTTTTTTCACACTACAAGAAATGGACCACCTTTTACCCTCAAGTTGCTTGTTAATGCCAAAGCTTAGCTTTGTGAAATCATCAATATTGAGCTTCCCACATTTAGGTTTGCCCTTAGACAACCAACCAGCACTCACTTTCTCACTATTAGAGTATTCCATATTGACTAAACATGAAATGTTGTAGTTGGAGTAGAGTTGGTGGAGTCAAAAGAAGAAGGTGATGATGGCATATGTGGGTAAAGGATAGGTGTAGGTGAGGGAATCAGGTTTTGGGTTGGGGAGTTGGGTAAAGTAAGTTGTGGGCTTGACAAGGTAGAAGGCCCAAATGGTAAAATGGGTAAAATAGCAAGTGGGAGTTGAGTGGGCGAAGATGATGAGACTTGATTTTGAAAAGGAAAACTGGACTCATAAAAGAACACATCCCTTGAGACATATATGCGCCCTGTAACTAAATTCAAACATAAGTAGCCCATGTGATTAGCATTGTACCCAATAAAGACACATAAAGCAGACCTTGGTTCAAGCTTGTGTTTCACAGAGGGTCGTAAATTTGGCCAACAAGCAGATCCGAAAACCTTTAAAAAATTGTAGTTGGGCTTAGAGTAAAAGAGCAGTTCATATGGACATGCATTGCGCAATGTTGGGCTAGGAAGCCTATTTAACAAATATGCTGCAGTTGAAAACGCATAGGTCCAATATTTTTGAGGTACATGAGCATGAGACATTAGACTTAACCCTGTCTCTACAATGGTTCGGTGGCGTCGTTCAACAGTCCCATTTAGAGTGTGAGTGTGAGTATGAGGACAAATGATTCTATGATGAATGCCAAGTGAAGGAAGTAATTTGTGCAATGAACGAAACTCGCCTCCCCAGTCAGATTGAAAGTAACGAATTTTACAATGAAAAAGATTTTCAACAAGAGTTTTGAAAGTAAGAAATGTGGATTGAACTTCATCTTTAGTTTTAATGGGAAACAACCAAATGTAACGAGAGAAATCATCTACAAAGCAAACATAGTAACGAAAACAATCAACATATTTAACTAGGGATGGACCCTATACATCACAAAAAATCAAATTTAAAGGCATGGTGGAACAATGAACAAATGAAGGGGAAGGGAGACAATGGCTTTTGGAGGTGTAGCAAGCTGGACATTAATAAGAAATATTAGTGGAAGTGACTGATAGAGTGTTGGAAGAAATGACTTGATGAACAATGCGATGAGCAGGATGGCCTAAGCGATTGTGTCACTGCGTAATGGAGGTGGGTTCACCAGTGAGGGCTTGTGGGAAGAAAGGAGGACGAAGATTGCGAATTGGGTAGAGTTTATTGTGAATGGGACCTTGGAGAAGTAGCGCTCCAGTTGTACAATCCTTCACAAAGAAACAATGAGCATGAAATTCAAAGAATACATTATTATCAATACAAAATTGAGCAACAGATAATAAATTCTTAGTGATGTTTGGAACATGTAAAAGTTGAGTGAGGAGATATTTGCTAGTGGATGGGTTTAGGTGAACCGAGCCAATGATTTGAATGAGTAGTGGAGAACCATCACCAACACGAACAGAATCTTGACCCATATAAGGAGTAGATTGAATGTTGAGATTAGATGATTCAGAGGTCATGTGGTTGACAACACCTGTGTCTGGATACCAAAGAGAATCCTCCCTTGCTAGAGGAAAAACAGAGTAATGGGTAGAAATAGAACTAAGGCCAGGAGCTTGAAAAGTGTGGTCATAACGATGAAAACAAGTGGTAGCTTGATGCCCATATTTAAAACATAGTTGGCATAGAGCCTCAGAGTCAGAGTTGAAGAAGGATGAGCAGCCTCCAAGTCCACAAATAGAGCGTCCACCACTACAATAAAACCCACAGCCACCTAAAAAGGGAAACTAACGACCACCATGACCTTTTGAAAAGTAGGAACCACGCCCACCACAACCTTGTGGAGAGAAAGATGACTACGTTTGTAGTGGAGTAGAAGGTGATTGGGTTGTAGCAACATTTGCAGTAATAGGAGGAACAAAGACATCATGATGTCAAGATTGACGAGCTTCATAGGTTAGAAGACGACTCAAAATTTCTTCAGAGGTAAGAACATCTCATCTAGTGGTAAGGGATGTAACCACAGAATCAAAATCGGAGCCAAGCCCTCCAAGAAGGTACGTGTTGAAGTCTAAATTGGAGATGGGATTGACAGTCGTTGCAAGAGAGTCTGAGAGAACAGAGGCTCGATTATAATACTTTGAAATAGCTTCGCCACCCTTTTTCAAAGAGGTAAGTTGTTGATGAAGAAGAAGAAACCTGGCTTGTGACTGTTAAGAAAATAGAGTTTCAAGAGCAAGCCATATGGCACGAGAGTTTTTCTGACACATTACTTAAGCAATGATTTTTTTCGAAAGAGATGAAATGAGCAAGGCAAGAACCAACTAATCTTGTTCAAACCATTTAATGTATGCTGGATTTGGGACGCCATCAGAGGTTTTAGGAGGTGGTTGAGAATTTGAGCCATCAATGTAGCAAAAAAGGCATTGGTCATATAGATAGGGAAGCATTTGACCACGACATACGAGGTAGTTGTCAAGTGTAAGCTTGACTGTGAGAAAATGGGAGACGTTAGAGGGAAAGGTAGCAGGTGGGTTTTGAGGTATTAAGTCGGAGGTAGAGGATGAGGAGGGTGGGGTAGGGTTTTTTGAAAGGTCACTCATGGCTGACAAGGGACAGAGGCTATGATACCATATTAGAATTTTAAATATGGGTAGAATGTTGAGCCCATTAACAAGAACTAAGCTTGGGTCAATTATTGCCAAAATGGCTAGTAAACCCTTTAACATTTTCAAGTTTAGCCAATGTGGGATACTCTAACACTCCCCCTCAAGTGCAACTGGGACTGGACATCCAGTTGTCACTTAAAATAAAAGCAGTTATAACCGGACCGGGCCCCTAGAACTGGACATTCAGACGGACAACTGGAAAATTAATAATATGGACCAAACGTGCTCTAATACTATATTAGAATTTTTAATATGGGTAGAGTCTAGAGCCCATTAATATTGAATTTTTAATATAAATATAGTTTTGGTTATTTTGGCAATGATTGACCCAAGCCCAATTCTTCTTAATGGGCTCTGCACTCTACCTATATTAAAAATTCTAATACCCAGTAACATTTTATGCATGTTCATTTCTCACCGATGAACTTTCAAAGGCACGTGAATACCGTGTTTTACAAAATGAGATTGATGGAAACTAACCTCATCTATTATAGCTTGCACTCTTTCCGAAGCTCTAGTCAGACTATCAGCAGAAGTACCTACAATGGCTGTGAGGAACAACCACAATCGATCATCTTAAAGTTACTAAAATTGGACAACTGAAACTTTGAACATTGCATTTACATCTAGAATGCAATGAAATGATGAACTTTTTTGAATTAAGAGAATTAAAAGGTTACTGCAATTTCCAAAAGAAATAAAAAAGAATCACAACTTCAAAGATCACAATTAAATACAAGAGACACACATATCTAAGTTTTGAGATTACAAAACACTTACTAATAGATTCCACGTTCTTTTTCGATGGAAAAATAATTTTAACCCCCATTTCCTCTTCAATCTTCTTCCATGTAGATTCTCTGGACATTGAAACATAGAAGTATAACTAAAGAAAACTGTGACTTACAATTGAAATGTAAAATAGATACTCTTACTTCTTAATCTCATACCCTTTTCCTTTGACAAATCGAATTAGAGAAGCAACTACCTACATGTCCATCAGAAAAAGAGAAAAACATAAATATGACAAATTACCAATGAAATACCCTGTACGGAACAAGAAACGAGAGAAGGGAAAAACTAAGAGGATGGAAGGAAAATGACAAACATGAAAGATATGATGAATGTGTTTCACAGATGCAGCAGGCTGTTTAAAGGAAAAAGGAATTCCATTTGGTAACTCAAAGAAACAGGTAAAGTCTTTAAGTATGAAACATCATGAAGTTTTATAATCTACCCGAATGGTCAACTGTTATTTCCATAACAAAGTAACATCTTGGACATATTTGAACTATAAGAAGTAAATGGTTACCTCAACTGTAACTGAACACTTATCAGAAGGTAATACTGATTCTCCTTGCGAAGCACCATGTTGAACATTATCCTCTAGAACACTAGAATTGACAGAGGCTGCTGGTTCACTTACTTCAGCAATTTCTTGTTCACATTGTGAAATAGAACTAGTAGATAAGCCACACTGAACTGATTGAATTTTATCTTCCAACTCAACAGTGGCATCTCTGATCTGGCTCTCTGCAAATTTAGTTCAATCTGTTCAAAGATTCCTTGAGAATACAGATGTTTCAAACAAGAAAATGCATTTAGGAAAGCAAAAAGTTTTTTTTTATAAAAACATTACAATGGTTCTGAAATTACCACATGCTGAAAAAGATTAAATGTAAAAACAAAGAATAGTCAAATTGCAAGGCATGATGATGTAGGAGAAGTCCTACTAACAAGAATTCAGCAGACGAACAGAAAAGAAATGATAGGAACAGAGGAATAGAGGTAGGCTTTATGCCTAACAAAAGGTTGGCCATTGATTATTGTTAGCAGGTCCTGCATTAGCAATATATTATACTTTTTTCCATAGTAGCTTGCACTCACTATTTATATTTATAAGTCAAACAAGATGTCAGAATCATAATAAGGTTCTTCACCTGTAATGCTAATTAAAATGCTACACCTGTTATGCACATATTCCATAAATGAAGCATACTACTTCAAGAGTAACAGTAGTAAACAATCCCATTGACCACCAAAGCAGTTCTAACATTAGAAAGCCTGCTACAAACAAAACAAACCTTCTACTATAGAAGAAACTGGTCTCCTGAAATGAGAAACTGTTTTTCGCTTTTTGATCCCATCCATGTCCGCGAGCAGATATTCAGTGCCACCCTTCTTTTTGTTAACCCTCAAAGTGTGATAAGAGCGATATCTCTGCCATATGATTTATATTAACATAACGTACCAAG
>JAOQMP010000005.1:2907052-2923722 GCA_027563575.1 Erythroxylum pedicellare | reverse complement strand
CTTGGAAGAACAAAGCCATGGCCCAAAGAAATAAGATTACACTTAAATCTCATGATATCCACGCAACAAGCTTTAAATTCTTCAAAAAGGAAAAAGAGGGAGAAGAAGAAATGAGGCAAGGCCTTTTAGTTTCATTTTTTGTCTTGTTTCTGCGAATAGACTTGGAAACCTGGAGGTTAATGAGTTTAAAAGAACAAAACAAGTACAAGAAACGAGCAGAAAATGGAGGGTGTTTCTTCGATTTCCATTTCTGTTAGTGTAACTGGTAGAAAATTGAAGATTGAATATGAAACTTCTTCTTTCTCTTTTCCCCAAATTCTACCAAACAATTAGATATCTTCAGTAAGCTACATCACTTGGAGCAAAAGCTCTATACTTTTTCCACCTTACAGTCATTCCTCAAGAACATCAACAACAAAAATGGCCCAAAAAGTAAAAAACGTGAAAGCAATTAAGCGGCTCGGCTTTTGCATGAGAAGTAGAAGTGATCAATTTCGAAAAAATTATCGGCTCTGAAAACACAGCAGGCCAACAAAAATCAACACCAACAACCTAAATTAACTCATTATTTCACTATCCTAAAGTGACAAGAAATTGTTTTTAAACAAGAAATCATACAATTTTTCCCGAGAAACAAACGATGGAGACTTACCTGAAGAGAGCCCTGGAAGCAATCACGTGTTTACCACTAAAACCCCGCCTTTTACATACGTTGGAAAATATCTTACATTATAAACATTTTGTATGACATAAAAATCCATTCTTTTCGGGTTTGCAGTAAAGGCCCACAAAGACTAGGCCAGTTATTCCATGTCCTCATTTTGTATATCTGAATGCTTTTGAGCCGTTTAACATGTCTGCTAATTTACTACAGAAGCTTTCAGGCCAAGTCCTGCTAAGAGGTCATTTGTTTTGGTCCCATTTCTCAAAATTTTCTTCAATCACTATCCTCTAGTGGGCTATTAGTTTGTGTAGAGCATGAACCTGGAAAAGATACAAATAAAAGGATTTAGTATCCAACGAGCAAAAGGCTTGCTTTGATTCTGGCTTAGGTATAACCAGAATTCCTCGGCAGAAAGATACTCTTATGCAATCCGTAATGTTTTTTGAGAAAAGGAGAACTGGGGCTCACGTGAAATAAGAATCTGTAGCAAGTTCAGAAACCAAAAGGCAAAGCTACATCAGACGAAACTAAAGTTTCAGTTAAAAATTGCATGTTGGGGTGGATTTTGTTAAAAACAATGAAACTGAAGCGTGAAAGTATCAATCTTTTGAAGCCTAATGCTTTGATTTCAGTTCTGATGAACGCCATAAGCTACAAACCTATTCTCTTCACTACTTAATAATAGTCTTACTGGATTAAAGTTCGAGTCTTGAATAGTCAAGATCATCTCTTTCTGCTAAGAAGGATTCATCTTCACTCTTCAATAGATTATCAACTTCCGAATACCGAACTTGAAAGAGAAGGAATCCAAAAGTAGGCATTTATACTTCTATATATCTCATTTCTCATTTCCTTGAGATTTTAGCTTTGGACAATGGTGTGTATAGGAATCATATTTGGATGCGACCATTCTCGCACTGTCAAGGACTATATCCTAACTGCCTTAGTGATCATAGCCATTATTATTTGTTTACGCTTACTTTGTTATTCCATTTGTCGTCTGTTAAGGGAAGAGTCTCCGCCGCCGCGCAGCCACCAAGAATCAGGTGGTGGGTTGGAAGTGCAAATGGAACATACAAGCCATGTGCATAGGATTTGCCAAAGAAGACCACTGGAAGAGACCAAGTTTGTTACATCAGAAGATGCTTCTACTTTTTGTTCAACATTAGAACCGATCACACACTAGTTATGTCTCGTCTTCTTGTCTTTGCATCTGTTGGTTAATGATCAGTCTGCTTTTATGGTTAGTGTTTTCCGTTTCTGTTGTAAAAAATTCTGTCTCTCAAACTATTCCCTTTTCTTATAGATTATTGTTATACAATTTAGCTTAACTTGATTAAAACTCTTTTCATTTGCTTAACATGCCTAATCTGATGAACACCTCTGACATTAATTGCTTAAGACCTGAATTTTTCTTCTTTTTGTTCATTTATATCTCTTCAATTTCGTCGACTTTGTCAGATTCTTAAGCCGATGCTTAAGACCTGATGTTTTTTTTTTTCTTTTTGTTCATCTCATCTCTATTTACGCTCAGCTAAAAGTGTCATAGCACATAAAGTCATAAACTTGGCAAACAAATTTGGTACGGAGACAAGCATTACACGAGCTGTTACTAAAAATTTGCATCACCATCACTCTTCATCGCAATTCAAGTTGTCAGAGGAAAACATTAAAGTAAAAGGGTTATGAGTAACCAAAGAGCTAAACAGTCAAAACAAACTTTTGCACCGGATACATATTTTCCAATTGGGTTCCAGTCAGAGGAATGTTTGTTTGCTAATGGCTCCCAATTCAAATTAATCTACCTGCATGCTTTCAGGGAAAGGTATTGAAGCACAACAATGGTAGTATCCATTTTCATCAAAGGCAAAACGCTGTGAAAGATGAGCTTCCCGGATGAGAAATTCTCCCCAGTCCTTGGTTCCAAACTTCTTAGAAATGCCACGGGCATCAAATGAATCATGTCTTCTTCTTTGGTTCCTGAAAAGTTAGTTTCAGGTAATTTAGTTGGTCAGACAGAACAAAACCATGATACAAGTAATGCAGACACAAAAAAAAAAAAAAGCAACAAACAAAAGCATCAGTACCTTTTCCTATGCCTCACATTCATTACTGTGGCATGCAACTGCAGTTTATAAGACAACAAACCACTTCCATTAGCGAATTATGAGACTAAAAACACCATAGCAATTAATTTAATTTCATGTATCAGGAAGATTTTAGATCCTGTGTCAAAGGCATAAATCCAGAGAACAGAAATATGGAGCCAAGTAGAATAAGCAGTTTTATTGAACACTCAAAACGGTGCTTGGCAAACATAAAGTAATGCAGTTGACAAAATGTAACAACTAATCAACGCAAGAGATCAAGACATTTGTAGTTAACATGTAAAAAGCAGCATATCAGCAGCATTTCAAGCATAACCGCACAAGATCACAGGTCAAGTAATTGGAAAGTTGATTACTGTACCTTTAGCTTATGTTTTGCATCTTTGTCCAAAACAAGCCCAGCCTTAACAAATGCATCAATAATGATTTCTAAGAAAGATAAGGAAATTTAATCAACCCAACCAGAGAAAGAAGCACTGTGAATATAATGGAACAGTTCAGTGGTAGTTTCCTTGTCCCTATCATGTTTCAAGCAAACACAGAAGTGACTGGTACTAGATCTGATGATTTGGGAAAAGGATACGACAGGCGTTCATAAGTCGATCTTCGCTACCAGTTTCTGTTACAGTAGCATAGAGAACTTGCGCTTTGGACAAAGAACCTCTCATGCAATCCTACACAAAGGCAAATGCAATGTTTGGATACAGGAAAAATCAATTGCATCCAACACCACCACCAAGAGAGAGTCTCACTGAAAGGTGAAGTCTAGGGAAAAATGAATTGCATGTAATTATGAAAAAGTTCCTAAAACTGTACTCGGTCTTTCATCCAGCATGTTAACTGTATAGCCTTTCCAGGAAGGACCTCCAAAACAACTGAGAAGTATCTAACTAATTTATATCTGACTGAGAAGTTAAGATACAAGGAGCTGTTTGGTCCTCACTGTGGACAAGTGGAGAAAGAAACAATTGCTCTTACTCACCAACCCCTTAAGTTGGACAGAAACAGGTTGATTGTCCAAGGCGTCCATCACGTCTGAGGCAACACTCTGGCATATACACAAGTATAGAACAGCTTACCATCAATTTGTTCTACTATCAAATTACTGATCACGATAAAGAGTATACCTTCAGAACCTCAGCAGCTGCATTAACTCGCTCTTTATTCCACAACTTCAGCATTAGTACAGTTAAATGGAACGTTTTGGGTTTAATAAATATGGATTTGTCTATTCCTGTATCTGTAACAATGATATAGACTAATGAGCCTTGATGTGGGAGAAGGAAGAATCATAAGAGTAGAATGATTGATTCAAAACAAAGCAAATTCTCCTCAGTAAATTTGACTGCTAGATATGGGCCAGTGCTTCCATACTTCTATATCAAACATATAGGATGTTTAAATATATGGCAGCATGGTATATATCATGGGAAAATAGTGTATAACAAATAATGAAAAACCAGAGGACAAAAATCTGGAGCAGTTTAAGGTGTAAAGTATCAGGTCACAAGAAAGAGTGTTCTACAGTTTCTAGTTGCTAAGCCGGTAAGCCTACCAGATAAAGTAAGTGTATTTGATGCTTTAGGTGAATAACTAACGAGAGGTACGCTAGTTAAATCAACTTTCACATGTTTGTCATCTTCAACTTTAACTTCTACTGCAACATCATGTGGCTTATTGAGCTCCTGACCCTTATCTTCACTATCTGAAATATCTTCATTAGAATCACCATCCAAGTTCTCATCTGAAGCCACTGTATTTCCCAGAATAGAGTTTTGAAAGTGGGTTAGCTTTTCAACCAATTCAGGATGTATGGCCAATGGAAGAGATACAAAGTGAGAGTAATCAAGATTTGGGCTTTTAGCTGCCTGCATTTTCACCACAACTAAGAACCATGAGAAAGCCAAACAAATGTCAACATAATATGAAAAGTTAGATCAACAATATACATACAATATCAATGTATGAGGAAAAAGCAATAGGTTTTTTCAAACTATAAGAAATGGACCAAATTTTACTCTCAAGTTGCTAGTTAATGCCAAAACTTAGCTTTGTGAAATCATCAATATTGAGCTTCCCACATTTAGGTTTGCCCTTAGACAACCAACCAGCACTCACTCTCCCAGTAACATTTTACACATGTTCAGAGGCACGTGAATACCATGTTTTACAGAATGACATTGATGGAAACTAACCTCATCTATTATAGCTTGCACTCTTTCTGAAGCTCTGGTCAGACTATCGGCCGAAGTACCTTCAATGGCTGTGAGGAACAACCACAATCAATCATCTTAAAGTTACTAAAATTGGACGACTGAATCTTTGAACATTACATTTACATCTAGAATGCAATGAAATGATAAACTTTTCTGAATTATGAGAATTAAAAAGTTACCGCAATTTCAAAAAGAAATAAAAAAGACTCACAACTTCAAAGATCACAATTAAATAAAAGAGACACACATATCTAAGTTTTGAGATTACAAAACACTTACTAATAGATTCCACGTTCTTTTTTGATGGAAAAATAATTTTAACCCCCATTTCCTCTTCAATCTTCTTCCGTGTAGATTCTCTGGATATTGAAACATAGAAGTATAACTAAAGAAAACTGTGACTTACAATTGAAATCTAAAATAGATACTCTTACTTCTTAATCTCATACCCTTTTCCTTTGACAAATCGAATTAGAGAAGCAGCTACCTACATGTCCATCAGAAAGAAGAGAAAATCATTTTACAAATGAAATACCCTGTACGGAACAAGAAACGAGAGAAGGGAAACAACTAAAAGGATGGGACAAAAATGACAAACACGAAAGATAAGATGAATGTATTTCACAGATGCAGCAGGCTGTTTAAAGGAAAAAGGAATTTCATTTGGTAACTCAAGGAAACAGTTAAAGTCTTTTAAGTATGAAACATCATGAAGTTTTATAATCTACCCAAATGGTCAACTGTTATTTCCAAAACAAAGTAACATCTTGGACAACATATTCCGAAATGTTAAACATTTGAACTGCAAGAAGTAGATGGTTACCTCAACTGTAACTGAACACTTATCAGAAGATAATACTGATTTTACTTGCGAAGCATCATGTTGAACATTATCCTCTAGAGCACTAGAATTGACAGAGGCTGCTAGTTCGCTTACGGCTTCAGCAACCTTTATCTCTTGTTCACATTGTGAAATAGAGCTAGTAGATGTGCCACACTGAACTGCTTGAATTTTATCTTCTGACTCAACAGTCGCATCTCTTATCTGGCTCTCTGCACATTTAATTCAATCTGTTCAAAGCCTTCTTGAGAATACAGATGTTTCAAACAAGAAAATTCATTTAGTAAAGCAAAGTTTTTTTAAAAAAGCAATACAATGGTTCTGAAATTACCACATGCTGAAAAAGATTAAATATAACAACAAAGAATAGTCAAAGTGTAAGGCATGCTGATGTAGGGGAAGTCCCACTAACAAAAATTCAGCAGAAGAACAGAAAGGAAATGATAGGAACAGAGGAATAGAGGTAGGATTTATGCCTAACAAAAGTTTGGCCAACTGATTATTATTAGCAGGTCCTGCATTAGCAATGTTTTTTCCCCATAGTAGCTGGCACTCACTATTTATGTTTATAAGTCAAACAAGATGTCAGAATGATAACAAGGTTCTTCACCCATAATGCTAATTAACATGCTACAATTGTTATGAACATATTTCAGAAGTGGAGAATGCTAGTTCAAGAGTAACGATAGTAAACAATTGAATTGACCGCCAAAGCAGTTATAACATTAGAAAGCCTGCTACAAACAAAACAAACCTTCTACTATAGAAGAGACTGGTCTCCAGAAATGAGAAACTGTTTTTCGCTTTTTGATCCCATCCATGTCCGTGAGCAGATATTCGGTGCCACTCTTCTTTTTGTTAGCCCTCAAAGTGTGATAAGAGCAATATCTCTGCCATATGATTTATATTAACATAACATACCAAGAACTGAAAATTATAAACTCAAAAGCTCAGTTTTAGCATCAAATAAATGGTCAAATCAAGTAGTGCCACAAGAAAATAGCACAAACGTCCATTTGAAGTCTTGGAAGAACAAAGCCATGGCCCAAAGAAATAAGATTACACTTAAATCTCATGATATCCACGCAACAAGCTTTAAACTCTTCAAAAAGGACAAAGAGGAAGAAGAAGAAATCAGGCAAGGCCTTTTAGTTTCATTTTTCGTCTTGTTGCTGCGAATAGGGAAACCTGGAGGTTAATGAGTTTAAAAGAACAAAACAAGTAGAAGAAACGAGCAGAAAATGGAGGGTGTTTCTTCGTTTTCCATTTCTGTTAGTGTAACTGATAGAAAATTAAAGATTGAATAAGCAACTACTTCTTTCTCTTTTCCCCAAATTCTACCAAACAATTAGATATCTTCAGTACGCTACATCACTTGGAGCAACAGCTCTATACTTTTTCCAGCTTACAGTCATTCCTCAAGAACATCAACAACAAAAATGGCACAAAAATTTAAAAACCTGAAAGCTATTAAGAGGCTCGGCTTTTGCATGAGAACTAGAAGAGATCAATTTCGTCAAATTATCGGCTCTGCAAACACAGCAGGCCAACAAAAATCAACACCGACAAGCTAAATTAACAAACTATTTCACCTAACCAACCTTTTAACGTATCCTAAAGTGACAAGAAATTGTTTTTAAACTAGAAATCAGACAATTTTTTCCGAGAAACAAACGTTTGAAACTTACCTGAAGAGAGCCCTGGAAGCAATCATGTGTTTACCACTAAACACCGCACCTTTACATACGTGGAGAATATCTTTTATAATATAACATTTTATATGACATAAAAATCCATTCTTTTCGGGTCTGCAGTAAAGGCCCACAAACACTAGACCAGTTATTCCATGTCCTCATTTTGTATCGCTGAATGCTCTTGAGCCGACTAACATGTCTGCTAATTTACTACAAAAGCTTTCAGGCCAAGTCCTGCTAAGAGGTCATTTGTTTTGGTCCCATTTCTCAGAATTTTCTTCAATCACTATCCTCTAGTAGGCTATTAGTTTGTGTAGAGCATGAACCTGGAAAAGATACAAATAAAAGGATCGAGGACTCCCATATTTTAGTATCCAACAAGCAAAAGGCTTGCTTTGATTGTGGTTTAGGTATAAACAGAATTCCTCGGCAGATAGATACTCTTATGCAATCCGTAACCTTTTTGAGAAAAGGACAACTGGGTCTCACGTGAAATAAGAATCTGCTGCTAGTTCAGAAACCAAAAAGCAAAGCTACATAAGAGGAAACTAAAGTTTCAGATAAAAAGTGCATCTTGGGGTAGATTTTGTTAAAAACAATGAAACTGAAGCGTGAAAGTATCAATCTTTTGAAGGTTAATGCTTTGATTTTACTTCTGATGAAATACACGACCCAACAAACCTAGTCTCTTCACTACTTATAATAGGCTTACTGGGTTAAAGCTTCAGTCTTCAATAGTCAAGATCATTTCTTTCTGCTAAGAGGGATTCATCTTCATTCTTCAATAGATTCTTTGCATCAACTTCCAATACCAAGCTTGAAAGAGAAGGAATCCAAAAGTAGGCATTTATATTTCTATATATCTCATTTGCTTGAGATTTTAACTCTGGACAATGGTGTGTCTCGGAATTATTTTTGGCTGCGACCATTCTCGTACTGTCAAGGACTATGTCCTAACAACTTTAGTGATCATAGCCATTATTATTTGTTTACGAGTACTTTGTTATTCCATTTATCGACTGTTAAGAGAAGAGTCGCCCCCGTCTCCGCCGCCACGCCGCCACCAAGAACCAGTTGGTGATTTGGAAGTGCAAATGGAACATACAAGCTATGTGCAGAGGATTTGCCAAGGAAGACCTCTGGAAGAGACCAAGTTTGTGATATCAGAAGATGCTACTACTTTTTGTCCACATTAGAACCGATCACACACTAGTTATGTCTTATCTTCTTGTCTTTGCATCGATTGGTTAATGATCAGTCTGCTTTTATGGTTAGCATCTTCCATTTCTACTGTAAGAAACTGTCCTAAGTGTAATTTGTTTATGAAATGATCCCTTTTGCTTATATATTATTGGTACACAATTTAGCTTAACTTTGATTATTTTACAGAGATACTCTTTTTATATGTTGGTCTATTAAAAATAGTCTCTTTATTATATAAGAATAAGGTTGCATACTATCAGACTCTTTCAAATCCCACTTCACTACGAGATTTTGTACTATGATGATGACGATAATGATAATAATGATGAACACAATTTAGTTAAATTTTGATTAAAACTCTCCTCTTTGCTTAACACGATGAAAATCAATTACATTAATTGCCAAAGACTTGATTTTTTTTCTTATTGTTCACTTATATCTCTTCAATTTGGTCGATTTTGTTGAATTCTTGTACCGATGCCTCTTCTTCGTGTTTAGTTCCCTTCACTTCGGAAGTTCGTTTTTACTGTCAATAAAACATATGAATCAAAGCTCAAAACTTTGTAAAGTATATATTTCATTGAACATAATAGAATCTACCTTATAAGTGAATCTTTTTTTTTTTTAAAGATTTGCCTAATGCAAAGTATTCAGTTAGCGTGATTTACAGATTGTTGTATCAATTCAAAGGTTTATCCCGTGCGTATATAAAAGATAATAACTATGAATTTCTCCATTTTAAAAAATAAAAATTGATAAGACGAAGTGTACGTTGAACTGAATTTTTTATTTTTCACAAAGAAAATTATCTTGAAATTAAAATGAAAAAATAATAAAAGAGATAATGGGCCAAAAGCCCAAAATGTATTCACATTTTTTATATTTTGAGAAATAAATATAATTAATAATTAGAAAACAAAAAATCACCTGACACTCACTACCAGCCCCAGGCCTTTACTAAACAAACTAAAGCAGCACGCATGCGCTCACATCGAAGGGTCCGACGACAGTGACTACCACCCCCACATCCACCAAGATGCTCGAACGCGTGGTCTCTGCGCGACGCACCGCTTCTCACTCCGACGAAGACGACGACTCCGTCCTCGGCACTGACGAATCCAAGACCAAGAGACAAAAACTCTACTTGTTAACCTCAAATTACTTGTCTCGATTTTCGCACTTTTGCTGTCAGTGTACGGCCCCGACTGCGTGCCTTGTACTTTGCCTTGTCTTAGTGTTCGTATCGGTTGCTTCTCTGTTCGTCCACTCTCGGAACTTCGTTTGTATCTCGCCGTTTGATCCGAAGACTCGTGTTGGGTTCTTTGGGCTTGATGGACTTGAGTCGGATTTTGGATCTCTCGGTGTTCCCTGGTGTAAGTATCTGTTTGCTTATGTTTTATGTTCTATGGTTAAATGGGATTGATTCAGATCTGGTTTTGGTCTTTTTGTGGTTGTGGATCGGAAAGTTTGAATCTTTTTTTGCTTAGATTTCAGTGTGCGTTTCGTTTTGGATGTGGGTTTACTGAGTTTGAACATTAGTGTATTACTGTAATTTTCAATTCATAGCAGATGTCGATGGGTTGTTAGTTCTGGTCTTGTGAGGCGAACGACTAAATGAGAAGGCTTTCTTGTAATTGCCATTGCAGTAAGTGGAATTGAAATCTTAAACATTTGGGTAGCTTGAGTTAACAAGTGTAAAATATTTTACTGTAATTGTGGACTTTTTGTTCCCAAACCAGTCAACTGTTTTGGTTCAAATCACGCTTAATTGGCCATTAGGTACAGGGCTCGTTTAGTTTGTAGCTGCGTTGCTTGCTGGTCATTTTTAATTTTCAAGCTCTGCTCTTGCAGCTGCCTGTCTGTTCTAGTTGTTACTCGTTTAGTTTATGCTTACAGAATAATTTTTTGGATTTAGGGTACCTTCGTTCCATGCTAACCTTGCTTTGTTTGTTCTCTTACTGATCGACCTTTATGATAATGAAAGTTTTGTATGTTTCATTAGTTTCAGAGTTTGAATCTGAGTTATTGTTCTTATTCTCTTCTCCCCCCATTTAATTATTGTCCTTGGCATAGGCAGATCGAAATATGGAAAAACAGTGGAGTGGACCTCGAAGGATTTAATCAAGGGCTTGGAAGAGTTTGTACCAATATATGAAACTCGACCAATCAAAAACAACATGTATGGAATGGGTTTTGACCATAGCTTTGGGCTTTGGTTCATTGCACGGTGGCTTAAGCCAGATCTTATGATCGAAAGTGGTGCTTTTAAGGGTCATTCCACTTGGGTGTTGCGGCAAGCTATGCCTGACACTCCTATTGTTTCGCTTTCACCGAGGCATCCAGAGAAATATTTGAAGAAGGGGCCAGCTTATGTTGATGGAAATTGTACTTATTTTGCTGGAAAGGATTTTGTAGATTTTGGAAGTGTTAACTGGAATGCTGTGATGAGAAAGCATGGTATCACTGATTTGAGCAGAGTTCTCATATTTTTTGATGATCATCAAAATGAGTTAAAAAGGTCAGTAACCATCTATTTATGCATCTGAGTTTGCTAAGATTTCTGTAAGCCTGTTTTTCTTAGTTAGTGGTTCCTTGGGCAGGGTAAGACAGGCACTTGATGCTGGGTTTCAGCATCTTGTTTTTGAGGATAACTATGATACTGGGACTGGAGATCACTACTCTCTGAGGCAGATATGTGACCAGTCTTATATAAGAGGTGCATGGTCTATCCCTTCTGTTTTAATGATTTTCCTGGTTTTATAACTCTGTGAGCATTATGAATCTATAATTATTGGTCTTGACATACATTTGAAATGGAAAAAGTTCTCATCCCTGGCCTCAAGGAACTTTCTGTTATTCCCGTAAAGTTAAAGCATAGATCAATAAGATTTTTATCCATTAACTGGTTAGGGACTTTATGCACATTGAATTTACCATAGCAGTTCTTTTTTCGTTAACCAGATCGGCAAATCATTTTTAAAAGTTTGAAGTTTTGGAAGGCTTTATTTTTGTGAGTGTATCTTGAAATATCCGTCTCAACTGTCTCATGTTTGCTGCCTTAAACACACATAAAACTTTCTGATGCAGAACTTAGTCTTTTATCTAAATTTTTTATTCTTTTATGATTTATTCTAAGCATTATTCCTTAAAACCTTTATCCTTTACCTAAACTCACGGTAGGGATTCACTGCAGCATGATGTTTCACTGCCTATCTTCTCTGTTTTTCTGTGCCTGAATGCAAGTACACAGGAACAGTCTTTATGCAGAACTTCTTAACTATGGAATAAGAAGTTCTGCAAATTTTCATCCTTATAAAGGGATGTCTGTATATGAGGAAGTTTAATTAGGATTGCTTTTTTATTTCAGGTATGTGCATATGTATTTCTTTGTCCTCTACAACAATATAGTAATATGCTTGAGGAATGCAGAATTGGATTTTGGTATTTTTAATATTTTCTTATTGCTAGTGACTTATTTGTACTTCACGTTCAACTGTCAATCATTTTCTCCTTCTTAATCAAGTGTAGGAGGGGGTCACAGCTGCTTTGTAGACAGTGACGAAGCCAGGATTAGATCGAAAAGAAAGATTTTCTGGGAAAAGGCGGTCGATATAGATGGTTTATGTGGACCAAATGAAGCTTGGTGGGGAGTTAGAGGCTGGATGCGGGATAACTTCAACCACAGTAATAAACCAATCTCTTACGAGGAACATTTTCAGAACAGTCGGTTTGTTGAATCAATCCTTGATGTTTACTGGGAGCTTCCCCCTGCAGCTGGTCCTTCCCTTACTCATCAAACACGATATGATCCTGCCCGTACTGTTAGTCCTATTGTTGAAGATGGTCGATATGGCTTATTCCAGCGGCTGGGTTTAGGTAGACTTGAGACTTCCGTGTTTAATGGTTATACCCAGATGGTGTATCTTCAAATCTCACAACCAGGATCTTAAAAGCTTTCAAGCACTGATTGACACCGCCAGTTTTAGTTTTGCCCCATACTAAAGCACCAGAGTTAATACCATATACATTTTCTTCATAGTTGTTTAGATTTCACTGTTGCTAATCACTCTCCATTCTTTTTTTCTTTCTTCTCCTTTGTTGTTGTTTAGTTCATCAACTTTCTGAGTTAAATCCAAAAAGTTATTATTTTGTTTTATCACGTTTATTTGCATATTTCTATCATTTCATATCATGCATCCGTTCTCAACCTTACCTCCTGAAATTTGTAATCCTGTGACGAGAATGAAATACTTTTCAACTCTTGTATATTTGCACAATCGTATAAATGTTCTTGGTTCTGTTACAATCACTCAATAAGCTGTGGCTAAATGGTGATGATAGTTTACTGATCAATGATTACAGGAAAAAGTAAATAATCCAATCGTTGAACATTAGATTGACAGGTACAGCTGAGTCATCTGCTTTATGATGACCAAGTTTTAAAGTTAAGGCACTCATCTTTGCAAGTTTTGACCAAGTATCCCATCGACCTGAAGTGATTTTTGAGTAGAGTTATTTTGTTCCAAGCGTCCAATTCTAATCAAACTACCACGAAAATACATAGGTTACTGTAACTTCGGGTTTTTGGCAGCTTCCAACAAATGTTTTGAAGAAAAAACTCACTAATAAGCTAGACAGACAGCAGAGATTCATAACCAGCAAGCCATACATTTACACAATAATATCACAAACACATGGGAAAATGGAGTCCAACAGACAAAGTGCACTAATACAAACATAGATATTCTGGATATGTCTCCCATGATATCCTGTCTAGTGGAAGTTTTTTACTCAAATGCACGAAATACATCATATTCTTAAGACATTTGGAAATCTATAGCGGTCATGAACAGAGCACTCAATTCAACAACCTTCAACACTTACTGGGAACTTCAGAAAACATCTCTCCTTTGGAGCTTCATGAATTTTATGCTAGTTACGGTTCTTGCATTTCTCCACGGACCTTGGAGCTGCAAATATTAAGACGATAGACCAAACCATGTTGAAGCCATTTATAAACATTAAGAACATCAAAGAGGCAGCTAATAAACTTAAGGACATACCAAGACCAATAGCTTCTGAACCTTTCATGATTCTGAGTCTTCTGCACGAGTCAGTAAACATCCTGTAATGGAAGGAAACAAATTCAGTTGTTGTAGCTAATAATAGAAGAACAACGAAGATACATGAGATCAGAAGAATTAGATCGAGAATGAGACATCCTATGAAATTGCTTCAAATTGCATGTCAGCAGATGCCAAAGCAACTTCTCATGATAAAATGGGGAATATTTCATCTTCGAAACCATTCTGGTCAATTATGTTTCTGTCTTCCCCGAGTTTCCAACTTGGGCTAGCAATTCCATCAACCCCATATGTCACAGAACAAATCATGGACATTGATTTGATAAAAAAAAAAAAGAATCTAAAACTCGGGATTTTGAAGCTATAGTTCACAGGAATGGCACTTACTCCCAAGGGACATCTCCAACAAGCATCCAATCACCATCCTTGTCTTCATATGTAAGAACATATTCAGAACTATGGAGAAGATCATTTAGATGGGTCTCATTGAGGCCATCTTTTCCCGGAAGACCATGAGAGCTGCACTGTCCTGAATTAGATTCATTCATGAAACAAAGTCAACAATCTATTCTCACATATCACAAAACAACATTAAGGTGAATGACAAAAGACAAAACTCATCAAAACAAAAGGTATTTACTCTTTCCCTAGGGGGGGAAAAAACTGAGAGGTAACTTTTTCACAAAGAAACAAGCTGCAGAAACTTTACATGTGCTTGTTAGGATAGAGGAAGAAAGGAAGAGTACCAATGGTAAAGCAGCTGAACATCTTTTCAAGAGCAGAAGAGAGTTCCACATAGTTGCTATAGGTTTTAAGGTCAACCTTCCTCAAGTATGGAGCACCTTCCATGCTCACCTTAACATAAAGACACCCAAATCCTGACTTTCCTTCAGCATCATCACCGTTCTTTGTCATATTGGAGGCCATGGTATTTTTCCTGAATGATCGAATTGGTGGCCATCCTACTACCTGTGCCCTGTAATAGGAATTTTCAATTAGCAAAAGAAAAGGTCTAAAATTGCTATGTTTTTGTTTTGTCATTACACAGGCTTGAATTTGCAAGTGCTTTCAAGAACACCACTAGCTCATTCTGAATTGTAAACCTCACAGGAGAAAATTGTAATCAAAACAGAAAGCTAAATGTTAACAATAAACAATCAACAACAACTGGTTGTGCTTAGAAAAACGTAAGACACAGCAAAATCTGATCTTCAACTACAGGGGGAGAAAATTAAAAAGTCCTTGTTTCAAGAGAACTATGGCAAGGTCATATACATAGAATAAATGAACATGTGAAAAGGGAAAGAAAAGGCATTTCTTTGGTCTTTTTCAACTCTCCAGTCAGGGAAAAAAAAAATGCTCAACAGGGCTATCTGCAACCATTACTGAAATTGAGGTTCGTACTCCCTCTTTCTTTGCACAAACGAAAGCAGACACAAACATACAAAACAAGTAAACTGGTTTACTCAGGACCGGATTATGTTCAAGGATGTAATAGTTTGACCACATTTCAATTGTTTTTGAAGAACTTTGTAGGCACTACCGACATTGATCAGGAAGGAAGAGTAAGCTTACTTTGCAGCAGGGGGGTTAGTGTTCTCGTTTCCACTAGACACTTGATTATTCTTCTCCTGAAATGGTTTTGGAGATTGAGCAACAGCACCAACAACCTCCTTCTTGGCAGGAACAGGTAGACAACATTTCTGGGCAGAACCATTTTCACCTCTGGGAGAGAACAAAATAGTACCCAAATCAACTTCAGATCCATTGTTCACAGGGAAAACCCAGTTCCCTGAAGACTCGTCAATGGCATCAGAGAAACCTCTCTTAGCCCCAGAAACTAAATTCTTTAGGGGGCTTATAGGACACACTTTAGTGTTGGTGTCAATATCTTTGCCAAAAAGAGACACCCCAGCCCCAGGTGTTGGTTTTCTTCCTGGTGACTGAGAACCAGGCAAGCCAAGCCTTAGCTCAGTTTCTTTCAAGTTCAGGGAAGTATTGCTCTTGTTCTTCTCATCAGTGGAAAGAGTAGAAGCTGAAGAAGAAGAAGATAGCTTATCAGAGATCTCCATTGAAGGGGTCTCTGATAAGCCTATGTAATCATGTTCTTTTGGTCTAGACATCAAAGTTGGCCACAAAATGAAGCAAGTTGGAAATTTTATCACAGAGCAAAGGTTAAGAAGCTTGTAACAAGAAGAAAGTTGGTGTCTTTTAGAGAAAAAAAAAAAAAAGAAAAGCAGAAAGAAGAACAGGCAGTCTGGTTTAACTCTGCAAGAGCTGGTTATTGTTAATGGCTTGATGCAGAAAAGAAGCTTCTTTGGCCTTTCTGTAGCTACACTTTGCTTCTTTCTCCTTTTTATGGATTAAAAAAAATTGCTTAAATCTCACCAAAAAAAAAAAAAACTCTAATCCCCACTTTCTTTCAATGCAAAGCCTTTTGATTTGAACCACCTTTTTACAATAAACAAACCACATATATGAAAGAAGTTGGTGTGGCCTGTGATTTGAGAAGATGAACTTATCCAAGTTCATAATTTATATCTTTTTTAGAGTTGTTAAATCAAATGTCTGTTTCAACTTCCAAGAACTAATCCACCTTTTTGATCTAATATAATATTCATCTCAATATGGAAAATTAAAAATAATATATATATATTTCAAAACCATTTTTTCAATAATTTGATTTAAGCTTTTTTTTTTAATTACTGATAATCCCGGGATTCATACTAAGTGTTATTGTTGTCTTCTCTTAAGAAATTGCATGAAATAATCCATTAAATTATGGTTATTGTTGTAATTTATTTAAAATTTTGTAAAAATTATCAAAAAATAATGTAAAAGATAATATTTCTTTTTATCT
>JAOQMP010000005.1:2886429-2897189 GCA_027563575.1 Erythroxylum pedicellare | reverse complement strand
TAAATTTATATTATTTACATTATTATTATTGCTTTTTATTCTGATTTGAGAAAAATTATGAGATACACAAATTCAATTAAAATCTTTAATAAAGAAATATTATAAAAATTACTAAATTTAGTATATTTTTAATGTCATAATCCATTTTCTTAAACCTAATTTTAAATTATTTTTAAAAAATATTTTCAAAGTTACCACTTGTTATCTAATTATATATATATTTTAAAAATTATCAGTAAGATTACAAACTATTTTCTCTCTTTTAAAATTTGACTGCCTTTCTTTTAGGCTATGTCTGATTGAACATAAAGTTTTTAAGGAAATAGAATGGTTTATACTCAAATGAAATATAAATTGATGTAATGTTATAAAATTATTGTCTAGGAGGGATGGAAGAGTTCATAATGTAATATAAAGAGGATTATAATATAATATAATAAAAAGTTGTTTATCATTTTACATTCTATCATAGGCTCTTAAAGTCGGATGTTTCTTATTTTTACTGTTTATAATAAAATGAGATATAATATAAAACCTTCCTCTTCTATTTCATCTCATTGCATTGTATTGTAAACCCTCGTTTTAAATGATATAATAATATTACATTCTATTCTATTTCATTAGTAAACCCTAATCAAACATATTCTTAATTTTATGCTTATTTGTTGCATAAGGTCACAATACAAAACAAATTCCAGGAGGCACCACAAGTCAATATTTTGCTTGTACTGAACTTATGAAGTAGATGAATGAATCAAGACAAAGAAATTTTTGGCAAGTTCTATGAATGGTGTTGAACTATAGCCTTTTGGCTTCCTAAAATGTCAGCAAAGCTCTTAGCCCACACAATTAATGGGACTCCACGTGCCCTTTCGTACCGGGGAGCCATTACTGATGAAGAAAGATTGAATTATTGGTGAGCCCCAGGCTGTAGAAGTGGTGTCTGTCTTGGGTCACTAGCAAGATCTCAGTCAGATCAGAAGGGATGATAATGGATGGTAGGTCCTGCTCTTCCATAAGAATTCAATGTTTTGTACCAGTTATCAGAACAGTAAAAATAAAGGGCTGTATCTTATTCTTAGCTTGAATCTTCTTCCTTTTGATCTATGCTAGGAAATTAGGTTCTGATTCTGAGTTGTATCAACTGTTATCAGGAACGTTTAGATATACTCGAGAAGAGAGAGTTCGTAAGGATATGATTATGGTTCCTGACTAATTTGGACGTACCATGCGCGGAACTTTGGAGCATGAATTTAAGATTTCTTAAGGCGCACGTTGTTACACTCTGACTGAACATTTGCAGACAAAATGTTCAAAGATAGTGACCGAAACCTAATAGCAAAGCACCGATTACTGATTATTGTCAAATGCAGCCTTTTACTGTGTACTTTCTATTTCCAGAACTAGACCCACAGAATTGTAGTCTTCACTGTCACAAGTTTACATTGAACCTGCTAAAAGTATCAGAAATATCAAATGATCTTTAATAACATTCAGCTGATGAATATTGTAAGCTTATGATCGTTTCTTGGATAGAATCTAGCAAACACCATCTTTTTCTTTTCATCGTATAGTGGATGTTGAGTACTCAGACATATGATCAGATGCATTTTGTTCCGTCCAAATTGCTTGACTAGTATGTATAGATTCTCCAATGCTAAAAACATGGCTCACCTTACATGAAAATTTATACCCTTTTCTTCTTTTATTCTTATATAAGTGCTGTCAATTGTTTCGGATAATACGATCGTAATTACAGTAAACCGAGCATAATCACAATATTAGGATCACAATTACAGTTAAATTTGAGGGTGAGATTAATCCGAAAAGCAAAGCCATTGGATGGATGTTTCAAAAAGTTCCATGAGCATATATCAGAAAACTTGTCAGAATGTTACTGGGTGAAGAGTTACATCAAGCAAAAGTGGGAAATTTGAGCTAAAGGGCACTTTGTGAAGTTTGTTGGTTTCTAACGTTTGATCTCGAAGTGCTTAGTGGTTCCATGACAAGAATTTGAAGATTACCCTTTAAAGTTGTCGCTCCAAAGCCTGATCAGAACTCGAGAAGAGTTTGGAATATGCAGATGGAGGAAATTAAAAAAAGGGGTAGGAAATGGGATCATTCCCAAAGCTACAGTTTGTCTGATCGGATAGGGTCTGATCTCTCTCAACCTGACAAATCAATCATCATCAGAAGATACCATCCAAGGAATGTATGAAGGATTAGTCGTTCACACATGTCCACTGGAGAAGTTAATGTTTATTACTTCGATGATATCGATGCAAACCTAATCATAACATGTAGAGAATGGAAGTCATGGTAGGCATGTTCCTGGCAAACTAAACCACAAATCCTGATTAGTCTGTCAAATCATCATAAATAATGATATGTATATTCCTCCTAGATATGTTGCAAGTCTTGCAGAATGTTATGATCCAGATTTTACAGGGCTTAATTGCAGGGTGGTCCTAGTCAACTAAAACGGGTGCTCCTCTAATTAATAAATTGCAGATACATTCTATTTGCAGATTGTGAATTAACAAGAACAGTGATTGATGGTCGAGGAGAGTTGAAATATTCTCATCTCTCTGTTACACTTGACAAACCTTTCGTCAATCACCAATCATTACAGGGAAGAATGTGTAGATTAAATTAAATCAACACAAGCTTATTAGAGTAATGATTAGATCTTATCCATACATTTATATAAAGCCTACACAAATATGTGAACCGGATTAAATAACACAGGATTGAAACACCCTAATAGAAATAGATACTTAAACCTTATGAGAATGGTAAGAGTTATGATTCACTTAAATTTTAAGTTACACACGAGACTCTCAAAATTAGTTAATCTAACAGCATGAGATACTGAATCCTTAATATTATTGATTAGTTCAATTTGACTAATTCACCAAATAATTCAAAATTATTATATTTACTTAATAATTTATTCATACATTCTTAAACACTGACATAACCTCTAATTCAAATGTTTAATTTGCACCGGAGAATTACAAAATTGATTAGTCTTATAGTAAAAAATGTTGAATATGTAATATTATTAGTTATTTCAGTTTCGTAACTTAATTAAATAATTTTTAAATTATTATATAAAATATTTATGTTGATGTATACTAACAAGGTGATCATAAAGCATGAAAAGGTTCAATTAATTGCAAATGAAGAAAATTCATGTTAATGATGGGATCTCTTCTATCCAAAAAGTGCCAAAATTGATATTGACAAGTGAAGCTTGTGTATAATATGATTATTAATAAGATAAGAGCCTGACAAATTTTAATATTATTAATTAAAAATAAGGCTGTGTATTACTAGATCTCTTCATATCTCGCACATGTTATTATTGTGGAGCCTGACAATTAAAAAATTAACCCACTAATAAATTTAAATTTTATGATTTGATCCTTGATCAATTGTGATTGTTACTTGTGTTGTGTCATATTAGAGGGCTTTGAAATTTTATTTCCAAGTCCATGTAAAGTTCAAAACTTGCAAACTAGGCCCATTGGACATTTTTCTATAAAGAAACAAGGCTATTTGAATTCCCAAAACATCCATTTTAATAATTTAAAGATAACTTAATAAAAATATTTAATAAAAATATTAAAATAAAAATTATATTTTCAACTAATATATACATAAATTATTTAAAAAATTATATCAATATAGAACAACTCTAAATTGTTTGATTGTAATATTAGATTGAATAAATCAATGATTGAGATACTAAAAATTAGAAAAAAATTAAAATATAACATGATATTATTAAAAATGATTAATTTAATCTCCTTAATGTAAAAATCATCATTAAGATTCTATAGAAAGGGCAAAATCGTCCATTGACACAAATGTAAATGTTCTCCCTCTTATCATCACCGCCGTTTTGAACTCACGCGTATCACCTATTCCGATAATGGCCTCCTCTCTCCGGTCTACCGTCTACTGCCCCTGCTCCTACTCCCCAATCTTCTCCACACCCAAAACGAAAACCCTAACCATAAACTGCCCCATTCCAGTACGGTGCGGTCCGCGCTCCAACCGCGGGCCGTTAGTCAAAGGTCGAATCTTGAGCACCGAAGCAATCCTGGCCATCCAATCTCTCAAGCGCGCCGCCTCCTCGTCACCATCACTATCATCACCATTGCCTAATCTAACGCGTCTGATCAAATCAGACCTAATCGCGGCCCTACGCGAGCTGCTCCGCCAGAACCACCCGAACCTGGCGCTCCACGTCCTCTCCGCTCTCCGGTCAGACTACCCGGGACAGGTGGACCTGAACCTCTACGCCGACGTCGTTCTCGCGCTCTCGAGGAACGACATGTCGGAGGAGATCGATAGGGTGGTGGAGGGGTTGGAGGGAGTGGAATGGGGGAGGGAAGATAGAGGAGCGCAGAGATTGGTGAGGGCTGTGGTTGAGGCGGGGAGGAGGGAATCTACGGTCAGGATTTGCGAGATGATGAGGAGGTGTGGGTGTGGGGACACGTGGACGGCTGATGATTATGTGGTGAAGATTTTGAGTAGTGGGTTGAGGAAGATGGGTGAGGGGAAGCTGGCTAATGAGGTTGAGGGACAGTTTGGTAAACTTGTCAATTTAAAATAGTTTTTAGATATTTATTTTTTTATAACATCCTTTGTTATTTTGTAAATTTTAAAACAATTTCATTTTTAATATGCAACATTACATTTAGCATTATATGTAATAATTTTGGTTATTTAAAAAGCCTTTAATATTACGTATTATTGAACGTTTGCATTATATCTAATAATGTTGGTTGCTTACCTCTTACACCCGGATCTTACGAGCCTTTCTTTATTAGAAATATTGCAAAAAGATTGCTCCAAACGTAAAAGAGAAACTAAACAAGGAAGGTTAATATCTCATCGAAGAAGGTTTGCATATAACAAGGCTACTCTTGTTAAGGAATGAGCCGTCTTATTGACAATCTTACGCGTCTATTGAAAAGACAAATGAAGGAATTATCGCTTGAGAGTTTGACAATCCAAAAGCCAATATTCTAATCTCTGAAAAATTTGAAGAAGAATTTGTGATAGCTTGAACTGTCAGCAAACAATCCGATTTCACAATAACATAGTCGATTTGTTTGTCTTTCAACTACAAAAGTGCTTCTTGGATTGACATTAGTTCGACAATAATTGGATTAAACAAAGACGAATAAAAATTATTTTAAAAATCAAGAAAATATGTCAACAAACCTTTTAAAATTTAGGTGATTATTAATTAAATCAATTAATTTAAAACTGAGTAATATTGTTAAATTTATAGTTATTATAGAATTAATAAGATTTAAAAATCAAGTCTTCAAGTAAAATTTTTTATTTTAATTTAATTTTTAAATGAATTTAAGTGAAAATGTTTTAATTTTAATTTTATCTAATTTGTTTAGTTTAAATTGATTTGGTAAGAACCTAAATTAATTAATTATAACCTAAATTAATTAATTATAATTTTAAAAATTAATTTAAATTTAAAGGCTAAGAAATAGTTTTCCATCCAT
This sequence comes from Erythroxylum pedicellare, assembly GCA_027563575.1. NCBI lineage: Eukaryota > Viridiplantae > Streptophyta > Magnoliopsida > Malpighiales > Erythroxylaceae > Erythroxylum > Erythroxylum pedicellare. Next base: position 2,891,649 of record JAOQMP010000005.1, on the reverse strand, counting down.
AATTATCATCCAATAATAACAAAAAATAGAAATATTTATTTTATTTAAGGAACAAAAAACAAATGAAGCTGCTTGGGAAATGGGAATGTAATTGTAAAAGATTTTGATTATGTGATTTAGGGCACAAACATCAACCCAAATACAGAGGTCCCAACCCCATAATTGACATCACCATGTGGTGCTACTTGTAAAATTCTTCAAGACCCCAACTTTTTCTCTCAATCTACCAGAGAAAACCCTAGCAAAACCAAAATTGGGTACTTTCATCATTATCATCTTCATCATCGTATTCATTTACAGAAATGGATGCTACAAGTCTCTCTCCTCCTCCTCCCTCACCTCCACAACAAATTCCACCACCGGAAGATGCATGGCTTCGCTCATACCAAAAGTTGTTTCCTCAGTGGCAATCTATGGCTCTATCCCACCAGGTATCTTTCCTTTGTGGACATTTAATTTTGCTTCTTTCTTATTACCTTTTTCCAATTATTCCCCTTCAACTTTCTTTCCAAGTCATGTGAAAAAGTTGGAGCCTTTCTTTGAATTCTTATTAATGCTTCAGGCTTGACCTCATTTTACTTAATTTTGACTGAAATTGATAGTTGGTTCATGTTAGAAGGGTATCGGAAATGTGGTTACTTCAGATTATTGAAACGCTCTTTTATGTTTTTTTCCGTGGTTCACTACCTAATGTTTTTATCCAGTGCTTTTTGATAAGCGGAGTTTTAAAATAATTGATTACTTGAACCAGTTCATCCTCGTTGCTTGTTGTTTGCTTTGAGCCGCTGGCGTTATTTGAATGCCAAAAGGGTTTTCTTTTTTGGATTCGGATTACACTTTAAGAATTTGGTTATTTGCGTTCTAATTTTGTATAGGAAAGAGTGAAAAGTTTTTTCTTCAATCCTTTCTATTTCTAATATCTCGACTATAATTGCAGTCAAGTATACCGATTTCCATATCTAGGGTTAATCAATTTGATGCTGCAAGATTGGATATTGAAATGTCCGCAATGTTAAAGGAACAATTGGTTAAAGTCTTCTCTTTAATGAAGGTATATCTGCTTGTTTATACCGTTAGTTTTGTAGCCTATGCATAGATTTGATATATCCTGGGCAAGGATTAATCTTTTCATCCAACTTTTTGGGGTTAGCCAGGAATGTTATTTCAATATGAGCCCGAACTTGATGCTTTCCTTGAGTTTCTCATTTGGAGATTCTCTATTTGGGTAGATAAGCCAACTCCAGGGAATTCCCTGATGAATTTGAGGTATAGGGATGAACGTGCGGTGCTTCCAAGAGCAAAAGGTAAGCACTTCTCGCTGTTTCTCATTGTACATTTACTTTACGTCTCTGCATTTGGTAAAGTTCAGATTTATTGTTAATACAGAATACACAAGCATTTTTATCACATCTAGTCCTCCTATTAACTGATGATCACAGACTGTTAAGGTCTTATTATTATTTTCGAGTTGATTAATGTATGTAGGTTGTAGGTTGCTTGAATTATAGGTCTCTGACTTGCCAAAGCTTAACATGTATTGCATCAGGTAGAAAAGCTTTCAGGCCATGTACTTCCGTAAATTTTCTGTTCGTGTTGTTGAGGTGGTATTGGATCTGTAAATGTCTCTGGATCTGTAAATGTTAATGCTGTCCAAATTTGATAATTGCTTTTCTGGGTTGAATAAAGGATATGTCCTACATGTGTAGCTTCCTCAATGCTTGTTACTGAAGTAGGTTTTTATATATTTTTTCTTATTGCGCTTCCTTTTTCTTACATGTTGCATTTTCCATGGTGCCATGAATTCTCAAACAGTAAACTTTATTGACTTTTGAATTCTATGGTTTGCTGCCGAGTTTCAAAATGTAGACTTATTTGTTCTGTGCACCTGAAGTAAAATTATTCTCTTTTTGGAATGGAAAAAGAGGAACATGCTCAAGGATTGAATATACACTTGAATTCTACTTGACCATGGCCCATGTCTCACTGAATAGTTCTAGTTGAGATGCTTGTATACTAGTTTTCTAATATTTCTTCATAAGATCATTACTTATGCTCTATATTTGTCATCAATGTGACCTATACATTCAACTGATATTAATTTCCACTCGTCAATTTTTGTTACTGCAGTTAGAACAGGATTGGAAGGACCTGGCCTTACTGTTGCACAGAAACTATGGTATTGCATTGCCTCTGTTGGTGGTCACTACATCTGGGCACGTTTACAGTCTTTCTCAGCATTTCGTCGATGGGGTGACTCTGAGCAGGTGCTAATGTTGTCACACTTTATGTGTGCATTTTTTAACATTTTCCCCATGAAAAGGATGCTTACTTATTTGTGTATTCTTCAGAGACCATTTGCACGACAGTTGTGGATTTTAACACAGCACATGGAGGGTCTTTACAAGGCTTCTTCATTTGTCAACCTACTGATATTTCTTTATACAGGAAGGTATATTGGGAGCATGGTTTTCTTGAGTTTACTATCCCACAACTTGTTGTAGTTGAGAGGTGAAATTGTGATTATAAAGTTATCTGGTTGTATCAAGTGAAGATTGTACGTGGACTGAAGAAATACTGGCTCCCTAGATTATGAAGCTGCAGTACTTTTTATGTATCAGGTTCGTTTGACTTTCATTTCCATATTTTGTGTCATTGCAGGTATAGGAACCTTGTTGAAAGAATATTAAAAGCAAGACTTGTCTATGGAAGTCCAAATATGAACCGTGCTGTTAGCTTTGAGTACATGAATCGACAATTAGTGTGGAATGAATTCTCGGTAATTACATTTCTTTTCCAACTTTGTTTGATAAATAATGTTATTTGAAGTTCTTTATATTGAGATTCACATGCTATTGCCTATATACTGACCGAATCCTTTACATACGAATTCATGCTTTATTTCTGTCTCTTTCACCCACTTGTAAATTTATCTAATTGTTTTTATAATTTTAAATTTGCATTTTGTCTTATTTACATCTTAACATTATTGAGAATTCTCTACTGTTCTGTGTGAAGTGACTGAGATTCTATGCCATTCATATGGAATCTGCTCTAACTTGTCTGGAACTCGTGCTGTTGGCTGACATGCAGGAGATGTTATTGTTGCTTCTTCCTCTTCTTAATTCATCATTGTTTAAAAACTTTCTCAACCCATTTTCAAAGGATAAGTCTTCAAGTTCCAAAGTAGATGATGCTACTTGCCCTGTCTGTCAGGCAACCCCAACCATTCCATTTCTAGCTCTGCCTTGTCAACACAGGTACGGTGTTTCTCCTCATCTCCCTTTCCTTTTGAATGCTACTTTGAGGAAGAATATCTTCTGCTTTGAGGCTTGTCTAGGATGTCTAGGATGACATTTTAAGAACTCTTTTCTTGCACTCTGAGCAGCTAATCCACTGTCCGACTTGTTTTCTGCTGCTTTCAGAAGTACAGTGATTGGTAAATCTGAAGCTTGAAAGCTAGCCCTTTCTCATCGTGCTACTCATAGGTTCTATAAATAAATCGGATGATGGACATATATGAATTTTGGTTCCTACTGAAAGGAGCCCTTTTGTTCATACGTATTTACCCTACTAACTATGAAAATTACAATCTATCTAACTTGGGATTAGGGGAATCATATAAGTTATATCTTCCCGCTCAACTGCAGAACAGCTTTTGGGTATAGTTCGTTATAGGAATAATCCCCTCACATAAAAGACATTTTTTCTGTCCTTGATGGTTTTGCAGGGATTTTTGGTAAAAGTTTGAGTTATTTATCTCTTTTGACAGGTACTGTTACTATTGCCTGAGAACACGATGTGCTGCATCAACATCGTTCCGGTGTCCAAGATGCAGCGAGCCAGTGGTTGCAATGCAGAGGCAGAGTGGTTTGGCAAATCATACAAATCCTATTCAATGACGAATGATAGCATAAGGAACAACATTTAAGAGAGTAGTATTACCACATAAAGAATATAATCAAAAATACTAAATCATTCTAGAATAATTGATTTTCTGTATAAAGCATTTATTCCCCTTGATTTTCTATGGGGAATCATTCTTTGTCATCTTTCAGCTTCTAAGGAATTCTTTTTTCATAATGCATAAAATTGATCAAGGACTTAGAATTTGTTCTCATTTGGTTTTCCTTTGCATCATACTGTAGCCACCAACTTTCCCAGATTTTTAAGTTTTCTTGTTGCTGGAGCCTACAGGGTATTGAGGTTCTGCAATGTTTCAGTTCATGTAAGGTCAGGGTAGGCCACTATCTATGGCAACATTTGTTATAAAGCAGTAAGGATGTGTTGAGTGTGCATATGTTTGTACCTTTTGACGTGCAGAAAGTTGATTTTCATGTCTCCTAATCAGTAATCACCTCGTTTTGAGTTATATCCGTACTTGGAGTGATGCAAGTTTTCACATTCCATATGCTAAATTACAAAACACACGATTGATGAGCAGGAGAAAATAGAGATGAAACTCATGTCTTCATCTGAAAATTGGCTTGTTCTTTGCTCTTGGTATTGCTACCTCGTCGGACTTTTCAAATTAGCTCGGTCTGGTTCGATCTGAAATCAACGAAACTAAAATAACATCGGCTAGAGTCGATTTAAGCCTAAATTTAAACCTGATCAAAATTTAAATTAAATTTAATTCGACCTAATAAGAAAGCAGTAGATGATATTTACATAGTCAAAATCTAATTATCATCATTATGTTAGATTCAACAACATCATTAAGTAGACAGGCATAGATTTGAAAGGGAGATGGGATAAGGAAGTAAATGTGTAATTGCAGGCACTATAGATATGGAGCTGTACTGATTTTTTTTGTTGTTTATCTTCTGTCCTATATTCCTACGTTTGGATTCCAGAAAACCATCATTTTCACCCAAAACAGTGGGCCAGCTGATTCATGTTGGAAGCGGGAAGCTGGAAGCTGGAAGATTTTGTTTAGCCTAAGAGGTTGTTAGTACTATGTTTTTCACTGTTTGCATCCCCAAGAAGACATACCTACTACCATCACAAAGCAAGGAAACAGTGTATTACATGTTTGCATTACGTAATTTATAAATTATTAATTTATTTCACCCATAAAAAGATTAGTTTAAAAAACATTTTAAAAAACTAAAACTATCATTTTTATAACTTTTATAATTTAGTATTTTTAATTTTTTTAAAATAACAAAACATACATAATACGAATATTATAATTTAAAAAATTAAATATTATTAATACGA
>JAOQMP010000005.1:2839111-2863831 GCA_027563575.1 Erythroxylum pedicellare | reverse complement strand
ATCATCATCATCATCATCATCATCATCATCATCATCATCATCATCATCATCATTATTATTATTATTATTATTATTATCCTTCTTAAAACTTTTCTTCTTATTATTATAAAATTCTTTAGTAGTATTAATTTAATCAATGATTTAAATAATTATATAATTCAATTTCTTCTTCTAATTATAGAATTAAATGGGAATTAACAAACGTTTTTGGACAAATTATATTATGATTATGATTATGATTATGATTATGATTATTATTATTATTATTATTATTATTATTATTATGCAATTTTTAAATTCAATTAATCTTCTTATTATGATAGATTAAAAAAATTCTTAGTTAAAATATTAGAAATGAATATTTGAATTAAATTATTTGTAATAATTTAAGTACAATAAAACATTTAGGCAAAATGCAAGTATCGTGTAATGATATGTTTCAAATCAAATTCAAAATATCTTTCTTCTCCCCTTCTTCATTTGTCATCGGCGTTGTCCCTTCTTCTCGCCGGACTGTGTGTTGTTAGTCGGTGAAGTATCGATTTGTTGCTATCGAAGGCTGAGGGTTACAGGAGTGGAGTTGGGTTAACACCACCGAGTAGATTTGGGCTCTTTATTTCTCAAATTTGTAGCTTTTACCATCACAATGCCCTCTCGAAGAGCTAGAAAATCAGAGGAAACCATCGTAACTGAGGTGAGAGGGGACGATGTTGCAGACATTGCAGCTGTGTATGATGCCCCTTTTCCCATTTACTCATAGGAAGAAGGAGAGAGGTACAGTGAACTCCGAACTAAAAGCATTGAAGTTCTTATGTATTTTAATTTTGATGTGCTAGACCAAATAAGGTTGACAGATAAATTCATAAGATTATGTCGGAGAGGTAAATGGGAACATTTTATGCGAATTAATTACCCTATTTACCGTGACCTCGCACTTGAGTTTTTCACAACTTTGAGGTTTGTCCCAAGGAAACCGAAGAAATTATGGTTTAGATTACGAGGGCAGATATGTTCTTTGGATGAGAATATGTTACGATTTTTATTTGGGTTTGCAGAAAAAGAAGTCGATGATGGGCATCAGTCTTTCAACGTTATTACGTATTGGAAATATTTGACTGACTTAGATGAGTATGATCCATATATTGCATCAAATGCACAAATTCTTAGTGCGGAACGGTTGCTGCTGCATAAATTCATGTGTGGTGCTGTTTTTGAGAAAAGGCAAAGTACAAAATGCTCGGGGAAGGAGCTTTTCTTATTATGGTGCATCGATCATAGCCATAAACCGAACATGTTCGCTTATGTTTCTCAAACTTTGGTCCAATCAGTGGGGAGAAAGGGGAACAATTTGGGAATGGGTTATTTAGCGACTACTTTGGCTCAAAATTTAAGGATTGATGTTAGTCAACTAATCATGCTGGATTTTCAGTATTTTGATGTACAGTACTTGAAACAGGCCGAGATAATAGACTACAACATAATGCAGCTGCGAGATCCTTCCACACGTACAACAGTGAAGCACAGGCTTGCAGCTGCAGCTTCAAGTTCTAACGCTATAGAATGTTTTTCTGAGAATGAGAGGCCACAACGGCAAGCACAAGCTCAAGTGGGGCAACCTGATTTGGTCATGGTTTACACACTATTGGTTAAAAACAACAGAAAAACACAGCAGCAGCTGGATGAAATCAAGCAGGCGGTGCATGAAATGAAGAAGCAGCTGAATGATTTGACTGAGCATACTGATGAGATATCTGAGGATCTGGAATACATCGACGAGAAATTGCACAAGTCTTGGCAGATGCAAGGATTGGACGTGCCATCTCCAACCCCATGGCCTGATTCGGATACTCCGAGACCACCTCCGGGACCTCCACAAGCTTCCTGAATTGTTCAAGTAAGAGAGTTGTATATGAGTATATTTTGCAACTTCTGATCTTGGAGGTGTAGTCTGAATTATTCTTAAAAGTTGAAATATAAATTTGTCATAAGTTTATGAATGTATGGCTATAGATTAGTTGTATTTTAGAGATGCTTTGTCAGTTTCATTTCAAATCCGAAAGCTAACATCTGATTTTGGCTAACTACTGATTTTGTAAACCTCTAATTTTTGTATACAGAACCACTTCATCTATTCTATTTCTACAAAATGATTAGCTGCTGGAAGTTCAAAAACAAAAACAACATAACGTGAAACATGGAAGTTGGTCTGAACTTGGATATTGATAATTGTTGCTAAAAAATTTTTTATTGATAATTGTTGCTGAAATGTTTTGTCTTCCCTCTTACATGCTTGAGAGGAATGAAGATGAGCTTTAATAAATTGTTTTTTTTCTGCTTTCAATGCTTCTTTTTTTTCTGCTTCAGTTGCGTACCCTGTTGCTTCCTACTCTGCAAGGACCTGATTGAAACTCAATTAGTTAAAAGAAACATGTGATTTTTAACTCAAAGAATGGTAATAAATTGTTTTCAGCGGCAGTGGTGGAATGCTTAAAAGGATAATTCAACTCAACAATCTTAAAGGAAAATGATTGAACCAGTTCACATACAGACCTTTTATACATTAGTCAGTATACATTAATGACGACATGCTCAATTATTGGGGTATGGGTCCTTTGTTTGGCCCTTCTCTTTCTGATTTTAAATAACTGATTATATCGCACTTAATCATAGAATTTCATCAACTCATGATACAAGATTCAACATTGATATATTCAGAAAACTTTTCAGGAAGGTGAACAGTGTATTTAAGTTATGGTCTATATGTATTTGATATTAAGCCATTTTTCCCATACCAAATGTGAAGGATTGACAACTTACAATAGCATGCCTCCAATTGATAGGTATAATTCTGCAAAGCCTGACACATAAGAAGTGGCCGACATCGATTGAAGACCCATTGAGACAGCCTATAGAATAGAATGCATGAAGCAAATGGAACATAAAATGGCAGTTAATTTTTGCCGTATGGTGCTAAACTTGAGCAATCAACAGATTTACATATTTTACCGAAAACAGCACAGTTTGAGTCGATGTAGGACTGATATTTCATACTAAAAAATGATCTTTTATGTCACTAGCGCAATGGCATGCCAAATTAATACATAGTTACATGCAGTATTTAAACACAACTAGAAAATGATTTTCATATTTACAACATTGAACCTCGTTCTTTGGAAGTTTCTTTAAAATATAGTACTACCACACTCACACATATGAAAACATCAAGTGAAGAGATTTGAATGCAAAGAGAACATATTTCATCCACACAAAACTTCTAGGACTTCCAAATTTATCTCTCATGATGCATACTAGTGGAACAAAAGTTTGATCTTATTTTTCATCAACAGATTATACCCTACAATAGCTATAGTACATGTGCAATGTAGGAGACGAATAGAAAAGGTAAATTGATGGAAACTCTCTACTTACCATTCCCAAAAAACTCCCAACAAGAAGCAATTTTCTTCCTAGCTTATCCATCAAAATCAATGCAACAATTGATCCTAAGAAATAAAATAAACATCAGTAGAGTAAACAATGAGAGGAGCTTGTAAGTAGATTGTGTAAAAGTTGTCCCCACCCAGGAAGTTGCAAAGTCCAACACATATGTTTGCAGAGGCTGAAGGCACACCAGCCCTTTTAAAGACAGTGGAAGAGAAATAGAATACAGCATTTATCCCAGATAGCTGTTGTAAGGCAAAAAGTGCAGACCCAGTGAAAACCACTGCAATGGACAACTTAGTTATCAGGAAAATAATATACTAGTAGCAATCCACAGACAAATAAGAATTATTACCTTTAAAGTGACGACCATAAAATAAGTCTGACAGTTTAACTTTGTCTGCTTCTTCTCCATGATTTAATTTTGTCAGTTCTGCCATTGCAGGTTTGACATGTGATGCTCCTAAAAGCCTCTCAAAAGCTGCTTCAGCTTCAGCAGCTCTTCCCCTCTGAAGCAGGCCGGCAAAATCTAGTTAGACACGAGTGTTGATACATTGTTTCGAGCAGTATGGTCGAATCATAATTCATAATAACATTAACATCGAAGAATCTTCTAGTTATGACAGGTCCTAGAGCCATTTTTATGAGGCCCTTAGAACATAAAACTTTTTACTATGATTTGGTGCATGTTTTAAATATCATATCTTACTAAATGCTCGTGACATATAGCTAAAATTTGGTACCTTTAAAAGCCAATGAGGACTATCAACAGAAAACTCCATAAACAGAGCAAGCAATGCAGCAGGAACAATCGAAACCCAAAAACAAATGCGCCACCTGAAAAGGTTAATGCATAAATAAGTTGTTGGTTATTGATCAATTCTCTGGTGATTGTCTGTTGTGATCATCTTACCAACCAGCATTATCTTTGGTTGGAAGTCCAATGAGAAGTGCTCCCATAAGTCCAAAACATGTTGCAATCTGAGTAGAGCTCCCAAAAGCACCCCTTACATAAGCTGGTGATACCTGGTCATGAATACAATATACAAGATTCATTCAATATGTAAACAGCCAAGTACTGAAGTAGATAAAGAACTGAACCACCAGAGTTGTACCTCAGCCACATATAGACATGCAACAGATGGGCCAATACCTATCCCTGTTCCAACAATTAACCTCCCAAGAAGCATACACCATAGATCTTTTGACATTGCACTGCAGAGATACAATTGAAGAGTCTTAAGTATACAGTGGCTAGTCAAATGAACGAAAACATGAGGAACTGGTGTTGGAGGACAAACTAATGAAATAATACAAAAGCAACAGAATATAATGAATTCAGTCATCATCAAGTAGTTTTCATAAAATACTCATATCCACCCTAGGATTTTGGATCGCAAACTATAACTACAGATGTTGATCCTCCATATATCGGAAAATAAAACAAGAAAAAGTTGTGTACTTTTACCTTATTACAGCACCAATTATCATGGGTGAAGCAGACAGCTGGAAGGCCCTGCGACGTCCAACTCCATCTGCAATCCAACCACTGAATAGACAGCCAACAAAGCCACCTGCTAAGCATATACTTACCACCAGACCTATAATATTGAAATTTATTCAGTAGAATAATCTTCCCAATTGGAAACTTAAACAACATGAACATCTCATCACATGAGTACCTTCAGCCATGGTACTCCCATTAAAGCCAAGGTCTACAGAAATACTTTCCATAGTTTCATTAACTACTCTGCATTTAGTTAAGCAAACAAATGAGAACAAATCACCTCATAATCACGAAAAAAAAACTTCAACCAAGATTTAAGTTTCGAAAGGGCACACCCCATATGGTAACCAAACAAGAACGAAGAAATGGTTGCAACAAGAATATGTGGAAGAGAATGTCTCCATGATGGTTTCCCAACATCCTTGCCAGCTCCCTGCACTACATATACCAAAACAAGAAACCAATCCAATAGTTAGTATCATACAAATCAACAACAACAACAACAATAACGTCCCAATAGAAATCCTGCCGAAATCCAAGATCTAGGAAAGTTCAGTAGAATGTAGCCTTACCTCCAACTATTAGAGAGAGGTTGTTTATGATAGACACATAGAAAAGGAAAAAAATGAAAGCAAAAATAAACAACATCCTAATCCATCTTGTTTTGGTATACAAATAAAACAATCTGTCATGACATATTACATACCTAATCCATCTTCCCTATAATACTCATTTATAAAGTCCTTCCACAAGTTACGTCTGTATGGTGAGTGTGCCAAGTCCACATTCATAGCAAACTGCAGACATTACAGACCAAATCACTAAAAGAAGAGCAGAAAAGTTAACAGTTCATAAACTTCAAGGGAAAAAAAAGGAAAAGAAAATCAGTTCTCGTTCTAGATCCAAAAGCAGTATAACGAGAAACTTTTGATTATTAGGATGAAATAATTGCGTCTTATTTACTAAAATCTGCAATATAGATGATAGCCAATGACGCTAAAGCAGCTATCTTTAACTCGATCAAATGGACATACAAAGACAGAAAATTATCACATCTAAGAAGATTACGAGCACATAATATAAACACTCACCATCTGCCTTCAAAACAAGAATCAAACCCAAGAAATCGATAAATCATCAAGAATCACTTCCCTCCGATCTGATTCCAACCTGAACATACGTTCTATATTAGCATTCACACATGATAAGGCGCATGTCAACTAAAGAACGAGAAAGGCGATGACTGAGAAATGCTGTCAGATGACAGAAACATAGAACGTGAAACCTGTGTGGAAGTGCCGAAATTGACCTGCCGTGGTGGTGGTGGCTACAATGCGCCAGGTCGGTGACAGTTACACCAAAAAGAACGAAACTTTAAACCAAATGCGTCTCTTTAGAGATGGAGACAGAGAGAGAGAGAGATAGAGAGAGAGTGTGTATGTGTGAACAAGGGGTCGGTGCTACCGTGCGCAGGTGGTATTGTGGGGAAGGGAACAGAAGTAAAGCTACAGGAGACGTTAATATCTGTTACTTCGGTTGTTGGTGAGAGGTAGATCGGGTGCTTTCCAGTCTTTATCTCTTCATTTGAGCTCGCCCACTTATACACTGCCACGACACCAATTGGGGGGATTTTAATAGGACCAAATCACCTGATCTAAAAAAATTTTTTAGATAATAAAAATGATTTTGTATAAATGAAAATTCAGGTATAATTGATTTTTTGTTTTTATTTCATATTTTAAAAATTAGTATTTATTATCTAAAAATATTTTTAATTATAAAATCAATAATTTATAAGATTCTTTTTCAATTAAAATAATGTAATACTAATATTTTGTGTAAAAGACTTCAATTAATTTTAATAATTTTAAAAATATTTTAATTTTTAATATTTTTAAAAATATTTCTTTTAATTTTTAAGTGTTCTAGACAATTCTTTGTCTTAAACTTTGAAGAAACTTTCAAAAATTTTATTATTTTTAAGAAAAATTCTTGTGATTTAGATTTTAATCAAACAATAATAATAAACATATGCAATATAAATAACATAAATGAATTAATTAAATGTAATTGATATGATAATTTAAATAACTTTTAAACTGAGCTCAGACTAATTAAATTTAACTTAAATTAATAATTTAATATAAATATAATAAATTATTAATTTAATTCAAGTTTAATTAATTCTGTTCGAATTTTAAAATTGGTTTGAATTTTTAATCAAAATTTTGACAAAATTATAAAAATTGAAGAATTTTAAATATTAAAATTTTTAAAAAAGTTTCGAGTAATTTACACTAATTTTTTTATTTCAATACGATACCGTTTTAAAAATATACATCAATTGGTAGACGATAAATTCAACTCTTAACATATTTATCAATCAAGTTCTCGTTTGTGTACTCTTGGGAGTTATTGAAACTAAACGTATAGATGGCAATTGGCTGATTTTTTTCCCAAAAAGGGCCTCGGGCCGACCACTATTGTAGAAAACAACGTCACATTTTCTATTTTTAGTTAAATTAAAAAAACAATTCAGGCCGGACCGAGTCTAGTTAGGACTTAGCCGGGCTGTCTCAGGCCTCGGACCTGGGCCCCATTGCAATGGACCAGCCCCATCCCTAGCTAAATGTCAACATGACTATTAGCATTCAACACATTTCTGAGGAAGAAGTGAAGCATGAAGAACAAATTCAAGAATATAGACATGGTCATTCACAGAATCGGATTGAATCATATACAACAAAACTCCTCGAGGTTACAATACAACAAAAAACAGAAGGTTTTGAGATCAAAAAGGATGTGTAAAAGAAGCATCGTTCACTGCCAATCACTAACTTCAAATCAAAAGAGTAAATTCATGAATGAGATCAATTCAGAATTAGCTCAAAAAAGATACCATCAGTTGGTTCATGCAGTGATCCCCATTGTTTGGATCTGTCAAACATAAATATGTCAAATCGAAGAGGGATTGATGGAAGCGGTGAGAAATGGAAAAGAAAAAGGACTAACGGATCAGATCATATACCTTATTCACAAGCAAGTCCACTTGCTCTCTGTACATTTCTTTCAAGTCTACAATATCCGCACGAAGTTCCTCCAACTAAACATTGCCAGGAATTCAAATGTCAGTACATGATAGATAATAGGATTTACATCTTGTACGATAGCTCTACGCCCCACCATGGAAGGAGAAGTACAAGTGCCAACACGGACTTCCTAAGATAACCGGCACATGGATCGCGTAGTCTACTTGTGATGATGCCAAACTTGAGACTTTAATATATAAATCATTACTTGAGTTACTGAGAAGATTACGTTTGTCGATAATATCGGAAAAGAGAAAAAAAAATCTTCTGTATTTATGGGAACTGGCCTTTGCAATACGAACAGTAACAAGTTCAGCACATTTGCAATATGATGAAATGAACCAATCCCATATGCACAAGGCCTCAATTCACAAGAATTTCAGTCTAATATAGGGTCTAATCAATAGTTTTTAAGTGCATATACCTCCTCATCACGTTCACCCATTAACTCCAATGCAGCAGAGTGCCTCCGTCTCAGTGCTTCTAGCTCTGCTCTTATGCCAGGCAACAAAGTAGACTCTGACCGCAACTTTTCACACTGCCACAATGGAGACATTCGTCGAGTTAATGGACATATAAGAATGAAAAGATTGAAAGTAAACTGCAAGTTTAAACAGTTCGTTATGCAATATAGAAAGTAACCTCTGCAGTCATTTTAACCAATTCCTCTGCAAGGGAGTCTCGTATGGATTCCATAGACACCTGAAGCATAAATGTATACATAAGTAATTATACCATGCCCAAACAAAGTAAACTGATATTAATAGGTCAAACTTATCTAATATTTTACAAAATAGATTACATAACGTTGAAAAAATTCACAACGGCATTACCAAACGAGACATGTAAGATGCAAGTTCACCCTCTTTCTGCCGAAGTGCAGCTTCAAAGGAACTGGGTGTCATGTTTCTTCTGTAGTATGAGCTTATGGTTGCCTCTCCAGGATTTCTCCTCTCGGAGAAACTGTCAGTAGATGCATCCAAAGATGCTTGAAGAAAGTAGCTCTCCTCCATGCTGCCCAGACTAGTAGCACTTGAGAGCTTACGGCTCAAGGTTCCTACAAAAGCAAGGAAATAGAAATAAAAACATGGACAATGCATTCTCAAAAAGAGATGGTGTTATAAGTTAATAGAGAAAACGGCAATACCATTCTCAAAAGAAGAATTACTCATTGATAAAGGAGTTTGATCTGTTGCAGCAGTAGATTGTGCTCGAGCCTTCCTTTCCAATTCCAAACGAGCAGTCTTCTCTCTTTCAATCTCCTGTACCAAACATAGGGCTTAGTTCAGGAGTTCTGATCCACTAAGAACTACAAAATAATATGAACACAGGTCTTGATGAAAATGTCTCGTGCAACTCCTCTGAGATGAAAGGTTTATTATCAGTGATGAAACAGGTACAACAATAATTAATGAACCTGAAATCAGAATTCTACAACTACAACCAGGGAATAATTCCTTCTCACTATGAAATTTATCCAATATTTAGCAAATTAACGAAAATGACATCACATGAAAAAAGTGACTAATAAAAGAAACGTGTACTTCCCATGGAAAAATATTAACAGGTATTAAGGAAGTAAGAGACAGTTGGAGCACATAATGCAGCATAATCAAGAGTGACAGACATAGAAAAACAAAAAACTTGAGAACTGAACCTGCTGGAGAAGTTCCCTATGCATAACTGACTCTTGTAAGTCTTCCTTGTGCTTTCTCTTCAGCTCCTTAACCTCTTCTTGGAGTAGGTTTGCACGACCTTCTTGAGTGTCAGCTTCCTCCTTGACTGCAAGGTACTCCTGCCTATGTTCAGCTGCTCGCTGTCTTTCCTTTTCAAGAGACTTACTTAACTGTGTTTGCTCAGCTCTAAGACATGAAATCTGAGAAAACATGATCAATTTCAGCTCATAACCATCACATAGGTACATTCCCAGCCAAAAATAAAGGATCAATTTTGAGCTCAAAACCTGCGCTTCGAGAACATTAGTCCGGGATAAGGTTTGTGACAAGCGCTCATGAATTGATTGCTCTCTTTCCTCTGCTGCAGCAGCTTTGGCCTCTGCTTCCTGTTGATGCGGCAATACGTTATGAATAAAGCATGTTCACAATTCTTTTCAACTTTTACTCTGCCACTACAAATAATATTTAGGAACCTGTAGTCGAGAATTCAAAGATCTCTCAACAGCAGTCCAAGCTTCGGTCCTTCTGGCCATTGTTTCCTATTACCAAGTGAGGGAAAATCAACCCCAAAACAGTTCAGAATTGAAGTGGAAGGTCCATATGGGAACTCTTAACCTGTAAGAATTCTCCAACTCACCTGCATTGCTTCAATCTGTCTTATAAGAGGCCTTGTAGAATCAGGAACTTGACGGACTAACTCCTCACACCGGCGCTCACTAGCCTATAAAACAGCAAATCATGACATTAGAACCAGAATTAAACGAATGAAAGAACATCATCAAATTTATTAAATCAGAATCTCATCAAGTCAACAGACTTGGTAACGTTTTTGAAGATCCTCAATATCCCTCCGAAGCATTTCTTCTCTGGAGACAGCCTGTAACATTTCAAGTAGAAAGGTAAATTCCATATTTGAAATGGATGTCAAATCTACAATTTCAAGATATTAGGGAACTACCTGTTGGTCTTTTCTACTCAAAGTTTGTCGTAGTTCCTCAAGTGCCTGAACTAGCATAGTCTCACGTTCCTCAGCCTCTCTTAGACGACTCTCTAATTCACTTCTGGCTTCATTGTTTGCACGTGCCTCAGCCAATGCTTCTGCCTCCTTTGCTGCAGTCAAAGCATTAGTATAATATTCTTTTTGGGCAGCAAGTTTGGTTTGGTGGCTTTCTATGGTTTCTTGCAGCAACTTCTCTGTAGCCATCTTGTCCTTCTTGATGCTCTCAACTTTATTCTCTTCAACCTGGAGGGAGGATGAGGAAGCTCATATATGCAAAAAATAAGCATTGTTACCCAAAATCATTGAGTAATCTTAAGCACTAAGACATGATAGGATGCAATACATACTACAAGCGTTGGACACTTCATGGATAGTGGAATGATTTTTCTTTACATGCAACTAACATGGGTCCATATTCCAATTAAATGTTAATAGAGGGCATTAGAAATGCTTAAAAGGGAGGCAAATTCAGGTCTGACAGGTATGAAGGCGAAGGATGTCAGTGATCAACTTTCACATTTGCAGTTGAAAGAGATTAAAGTGTGAATAGGTGTTTGTTTGTGCAAAGCAACTCTCAACAAAGACGGAACCCAGAACGGACATTAGCCCATACCAAATTCAGGATCAATGCAGTGGTGAAATTACAGCAGTATGACCTAAAACTAGCTTACACTAAAATTACCTGAAGTTTGGTTGTCAAACCTTTCTTCTCTTCTTCAAGCTCTCTTATCTAAAAGTTGAAAACATTCAAAATGTTTTTAGATCAGATATACAGAAGATATGGAATTAAATGTGAAAGTTAGAAGAATCAACAAATCACTCAGCTACCTGGGCTCTTAACTTCCTCATTGTAGCTTCCTGAGCAGCCTGCTTCTTCGAAAGCTCTTCACCTGGAATTATGGATGCATACCTTCAAATATAAAAATCATATGCAAAAAAAATTTTCCGTTGCAAAGTAAATATGAAATTTCAAAGCACAGATATTTGAAAATCCTTAATGCTAATGCATTTTTTCCCAAGCTTTTTTAAAGTTCCACAAAATCATATTCATCATCATTGAATATCTATTTTGGCTAGCTAGACCTTTGGTGGGACCATAGATGGGAGTAGCCCTCTTCAAATATGTGTCAAAAGCTTAACCTTGACTGTTGGTTGACATACATTCGAGTATGACATATCAACGGTAGCTCTGAAGAAACCTAGTACTGTGACACTGTGATGATGAAAGAAACGAGTAAGGGCAGCTCGATGTTTTTAGAGTAAGGAAATGGACACATAGCTCTACCTTCAGCCATAACCTGATTGATAATTTCATCTTTTTCCTTCAGAAGAGATGCTGCATCAATCTTCTTACTCTGCTCTCTCCGGAGTGTATCCCTTTCCTTCGTAAGGGCATAAACCTGTAACGAACATGGTAAGAAAATTGTTGCAGCAGAAAGGGTAGCAAAAGGAGCCACAAAAATTGTCATAAAATGTGAGTCGTCTTAAATTAGCATGTTATATCAATATTGGGGAAAGGTTTCATTTTAACTATGCAACATAAATCATCATTATCATAGTATATCCCCTGAAGACACTGGCATCTTCTAAGACGTGATGGAATTTTGTGTATATTATAATATATGTATATATATATATATATTTAACTGTATATAACTACAATGTATTTTATAGGCAGGTCCGTAATTTTATACCACATGAAAATAAGTATATTGCCAGAATAAATGGGGTGGTTGTATGTCTATTGCAGTAGGGAATTATGCATATCTTGTTGCAATTTCATCCTAAGCTACAAATTGGCACGCATATTTAAAATCTTGAACACATATCAGATTGGTTATTCAAGAGTTGATGACCTGATATTTTCCTTCAATGCAGAGAATTACAGCAAATTGCTTGTCAGGACAATGTTGATAAATAAATCTTTTTTAAGAAAAAGTTAAAAGGAGAAAGACATGGAACACCTTTCTTTCAAGAGTTGCAACCCTCTGATGGTATTCCTCTCTCAAAGACTCAATTTCAGCATCACTTGATTTTCTCTGTTGCATGAACTCCATCCATGAAAATGAGAAATGCAGGCAAGAGCTAAAGAATAGGGAAATTATCTGAATGTTTAATCATAGTGGGAGTGACAAAGTTTCATATCAAAGAAATATGAGAGGGGAAGACTATGAAATACAGCAGGAGAGAAAATCACATGACCTTAGTCCAACTGAACAAGTTTATCTAAGAAATGAATATCCATGAATGTCAGGCAGCAAGCAGAGACCTCTTAAAAATATTTTCCCATGGTAGAAACAAATTGCATATTTAAAGGATACAGCTACCTTGTTAAACTCCATTTTAAGAATGTTAGCTAAACCTGTAGAGATGATTGTGCAAATACGAGGTACAACTTCCGTACATCCTAAAAAGTACCTTTCTTGATATCTCAACTGCGAGATTGTAATTACTGCAGTATATTTTTTTATACACATACGAATATAACAAGGTAGCACAATTATGCAATACAATGTAACTGGAATATCCAATTCAATAACATTGGAGAAAATTTAAAAAGAATCGAGAGAAAAATTGTAGTAGTAAATGAGTTTTCATAAATGATGATCATGTCAACAAATTGTACCTAACTCAAAGCAACTGGCGGCCAGGAAAAAAAAAAACTGACCTTCAAGTCTTCAATAACAACTTTCAAGTTCTCATTTTCATTCATCAGCTTTGCAATCTCATCAGTTTTTGCCTGGAAAAGTAACAAAGTGAGTTAAATTAAGCGTCGAAACTGAATGAGGAAAACCAGTAAAAAGATGTAAATTGGAATACCTGAGCTTGCCTTGCAGCACCTAGTAATGTAGTTTCCATCATTTTCATCTCCTGCTTCAACTTCTCCAGTTCAAACACATAGTCAACATCATCAGTTACATTAGATCCTGAACTTAGGCATTGCTCTTTAGGATCAACCTCAGGATCAATTAATTGCTTGTCTTCTACAACTGCCTTAACAATTGCATCCCTTTCTCGAGAAACTGATTCCAAAACCATGCCTGGAGCTTCATCTGAGGGAGTTGCAGTCGATAAAGAAGAATTATGATTCATTTTAGTCTCTTTCACGTTTTCAGGTTGAGAATCAGAAACATCTATTTCAGCTTCAGCTTGAGTATCACTTGATTCCTCAGCGTGGGCATCCGTTACTGCCTCAGCAGGGTTATCACTTAATGACTCTGCTTGGTCAGCACTAGTAATTGCAGAAGGAACCAGGGAACTTTCTTCTACATCCTTCTGTGCTTGTGTTTTCAATTCATTAGTTCTTTCACGCACATCCACTTCACAACGAGATTCATCATGCACAACATACCCACCTTCAGCTTGATCTACTCCAATACCTCCTGACTTGGGTTCCACTGAATCCAACAGTTCAACAGCCCCCACTTCTGATGTCAGTTTCCACTGTTGATCACCATCCAAATCAAAGCACCTAACACCATGGACACTGGGTTCAGAAGAATCAATAGGCGAACTCTTCAATTCAGATTCAATTTCAGCATCATCAGGCTCCGCAATTGCATCATCTTTTCTCTCCACAATCACCTTATTCTCATCATTCTTTTGTTCCTCGAGACCATCACTCTTTTCTTCAACAACAACAGCTTTCTCTTCATCTGCATTTTGTTCAATGCTACAATTCGGTGATCCATTTTCCCCAACCATTGGCGATTTCTGTGGAGATCCACCTTTTCCCGAACTTTCAACATTTTGCTCCTCATTCCTTTCTCCCATAAAAGCCATAACAGGCCATAACCCCATAGCTGGCAGTCAAACGCAAATCAATGTCCTTACTTTAACAACCCCAAGAACCACATATGTATAATTTCCACACACACGTACACAATGAATTATACAACTAACTAGTTCTCTATCCAAAACCAGTATTCCTGACCCTATCCAATCGGTTCAAAAATGAAAAGAAGAAAAGAAAATTAAACTTCTAGAATATAACCAACAAGTACCTTCGTTGGAAGCTGTGGTTGTTGTCGTTATTGTTAAACTTGACTCAGGCTTCTCCTCCAAGCCAAGAGCGGTATCGAAATTCTTCTCGATGTTCTTCACGCTCTCGCTCAGCTTATTCACCGCTCCGGCTAGATCCGGGAAATTCCCTAGAGACACTTTCCCGCTAAACCACGCCATTGATCCTCCAAACACTCACATTAATCGCCAAAAAGAAACTCAATTCAAGAACCACCTATTATGGATCCGAGTCAAGATTGTGTCATGTCAAGTGAAATGCGGAATCTGATGTGAGATCAAAACGTTTTTGGTGAATTTGGGATTTCATATCATACGAGTCCTTATTGTTAAGCTGTTCCTATTAGTTTGCATGTCGTTTTCTTCATTTTTCACATTTTCTTTATACACATGAGAGAGAGAGAGAGAGTGAGCCAGTCACTGATAGAGGAACGTTTCTCTTAGTGGACCTACGATTTCTGGGTTACTACCTGATGTCGAAGATTGTTGCCCTTTTACTACTAATTTAATTCATTAAACTCAACTTTTTAATTTTCATAGCTTTCATGTGTAAAATAAAAACAAATCAACAATACTAATTCCTAAATTTTGAACATTTATACATTTTTATGTGATTCTTTTCACGTTAATTTTCTAGATTTTTTATTTAATCTCAAAAGACTTTTCTAAGTTTTAGATTTTTATGATTAATCTAAAGTCTCGAGTCATCATCTTTTTTTTTATAAATGTAACGGGCCTAAGCTCAAGGAAGAGTTACATATGTGTTACACGGAGAAAAGCAACTCTAACTGAGTTAGTTAACAGAAAGGCAAAATTCCACCCATAACCTCATGAAACCAATATGCTTCTAGTGGCAAACTGTAGCTGTAATTAGCTAACCAATCCGCATAACAATTACCCTCGCGATACACATGGTGCACCCGCACCTCCCAGTTTTGAAAAAGGAGTTCTCGTATGACAGACGCCATAGTATTTGTTATCTGATGATGCTCACTAGAAATGAAAGAAACCACTAAGGCTGAATCTATAGACATATCTATTCTAGAATAACCATGTAATCAAGCGAGGTGTAAGCTGTGATAAACTGCCCATAATTCTGCCAGCCATGATGTGCAGAACCCCAAGTTGACACCAAAATCTATCAGTCAGCGATCACTAGCATCTCTGATCAGTACCCCAATTGTAGCCGGGCCTGGGTTACCATCTTTGCCATGGTAGAGTTGGCATTGACATGCAAAATTTTACTTTTAAATATGATTATTATAAATAAGATTAATAAATAATTAATTTGGACAGATGCTCTTAAAAATTATTACCAAAAAATACAGAAGCTACACTTAAACCTAACGTTTAAACACAGCCGTAGATGTGACCGGAAAGAAACTGATCTCAACCGTTCGTTCCATTTACAAAGAAAGAACGAGCACACAAACATATAAATACCCAAAGCCTTATCAGCCATTTCTTAGCTTGTAATTCTCTCTGTCCAGAGTTCAGTAATTCGGAGAACTGTTTGGTTGCCTTTCTCACACACTTTCTTGGTTGCCAAACATCTATATGATATATGCTTGACTGTTGAAACAGGTAGTTATTTCAAGTCCGTGGTTAAGATACACTTCTAATTTCCCACCAAAATCCACGGAGTCAACGAAAGTTGTTCCAGAGAGATCGAAGCTGGCTAAGAAGCTCGTTTTTACTGAGATTGGATTATCACCGGCTGTTTTACCTGCCGGAACTGCCTCCTCTCCGGTGATGTCCGAGTTGTAATCCTTGCTCCTTATCTCTCCGTGATTTTATCTACATGTTAAGTTTGAACTTTGAAGCGGAGGAGGAAGAAATTAATAGCGTACTTGAACAGTTAATTCAATTCGATTTATTTAGATGCCTATGTTAACTCTACAAGTTGTTTGCTGCGACTGGAACTAAGATTCAAGAATTTGATTTAGAATGTATCGTGTCCTTAAAAGCCGTAACTTCACTTTCACTTACTATCTTGCTCAGTTGAAATTGAAGTTTCTGTTCTATATGTCTCTATATACCGCTCTTGATATTTGGACTCAAGTCCTTGAAACAGATGTTTAGATGATATAATCTTCAGATAAATTGTTGCCTTTCCCTTTCGTGTCGTTGAAGCTTCGATTTGACATTAAAAATACTTCCATGAGACTAAGTATCTGGTGCATAGAACTGATCAACTTCACAGAATCATAATTATGTATGCATCAGCGTCTGATAGAAATCACACATTATTAAACAGTTCTAATGGCATATTTATATCATATTCCAGCAATATTTTGAAGGCTTCATAATCTTCCTCATTCCTTTCTACATATTTCATGCAGGAACTCGGAATATTCAAGATTGTTGCCACAGGCCAGCAGCAAAATATTTGGTGTTACTCCTAAGGGCCATAAACAATGCCGATGCAAGTATTCCAAATGCTTAAAATTGTGAGTACATAACGGCTTAAGTGTTACTGTTTCAACATGCTCAATATAGTAGTGATTGACTATAGTTTGTCATTCTGCATTATCAACGTTCTTTGAAACTTTGCCCAAAAGTTGTTCTTCAATTCGGTTTTTATCAAATTTATATCCGAGAAATTTCCCGGCTTTGAAAAGACGGAGATAAGAGTATAATTAATGTAGGATTCCGAATAAATGTACTGTAAGATTCAACCGTCTAAACAGTCTGAATATACGTATTTACAGGTACTGCCAGTGTTTTGGTTCAGGAGTATATTGTGATGGATGCGGTTGTGTTGACTGTTTCAATAACATAGAAAATGAGGATGCGAGATTAGAGGCTACAGAGACTATCCTAGAGCGGAATCCACATGCTTTCAAGCCAAAGATTTATAGCAGTCCATGTAGCGCAGATGTTCCTGGGGTACGTTTCCGATTGAGAAAGAAGTGTTTATTTGTAGCACATAGTCCTTGGCCCTGAGGGTTTTCCCCAAGAGCAGGGACTTTGGTGACATTTTTTATTGGTTGCATTGTGTTTCTAATAACTCAATAAGAAAAAAAGAAGTTACTTGCTTGTTTATAAGAAACCATCTTCCCTATTACCACTGAAAATTTCAGTGATTCATTAAATAACTTATGCAACAGCTTCTTATCAGTGCCAGTGTACTCTGCTAGTTTTCATTCCGATTTTCATTTTTCGTTCTCCCTAGACCTTTATCTGAATTTAATATTCTTCTTTATAACCTTAGGATCCCGCAAAGGATGTCCTGTTTATTAATATTCTTCTTGATAACCTTAGGATCCCGCAAAGGATGTCCTGTTTATGGGAATACATAACAAGGGTTGCTGTTGCAAAAGAACGCATTGCATCAAAAAGTATTGTGAGTGCTTCCAAGCTAACATCCTCTGCTCTGAAAATTGCAAATGCATAGACTGTGAGAATCTGTAAGTATGTTACTGGAGAATGATTGATTCTTTGAACGATGGTAATGGCGCAAAAGTATCCACTCAACATACTAGGGCTGACATACCTGCTGTCAGGTCCTCAGGCAATAACTTCTTTGAAGAGTCAAGAAAGAGTAAATTTGAAGAATTCCTTGATGCAAATAAGAAGGATCCAACAATTCAAGAGTTCAAGCATAACCAACAGGTATGTAATTCTCCACTGCTGAATATCGGTGGTGTCTTTGAAATTCTAGTTGGTGAAAACATTAAGCAGATCGTATTCATTGCAAATTAAGGAGTTGACAGAGAGTAAGGATTTCGGATAGTCTTGCTGCTTTCTGGCAGTGCGTAGATCAACTCTATAGCTTCAGTAGGAGATGTTCCAACATTCTGTTTGTTTGTCCTAATATTGTCCAGATCTATGAGCGTTAAATCTCCTATACGTCTCCATCTTGATCCACTTTCTCGCTTTTCCCAAGTAGGCATGACATATGGCATTCTTTTGACCGTACTAAATCATGTCCAAACGGTTGCTCATGGCAGGAAAGGCTAATCGGTGTTTCTGGTTCTCTACCTGCCTCATTTGTTGATCCTCATTGTCATATTATTGATTCTGAAGTAGGCCTCTCAAAGACTGCCCACAGGTTTGCACGTTTACTAGAGCATCCTTCAATTTAACGAAAGTCTCGACTGATATTCATCTGCTTTGCAGAAGATCATTGTTGGCAAATACCATTCTTCCCTCAGACATAAGACAGTTGTGCTCAATTTTAGTGACAGTATCTGCAGCTGCTAATGCTGTTACAGGTATGTGCATAGTGATCAAGATAAAAAAGTTGTAGATTCTGGCTGTTAGGTTTGTCAGAAAACAACATACACACAGCATTGACAGTACCGGTACTACTAGTCCAACCTGAATCAATTTTATAGGCCCAACGTGGCTTTCGTACATTTTTCTGAATATATAATTCATAACACAACGAACCAGCAGAGGCGGAAGAACTAAGTAGAAAAATGAGCACCGGTATTGATATTCAGAAATCAACACTGCTACTTGATAAGCAGTCAGATGTTGACGAAAACGATTCAAAACGCGACGGTACAAATGTACAGGAAAGCAAATATGATGATATACAGGAAGAAAAGACGTCTCGACCAGAAAGAGATGAACTGACCTTTACTGAGAAAGGCAAGGGTCCTGCTTCTTCCACGAAGAATCTGTATCATGGCTGCGATTCAGATGTCTACATAAAGCAGGAAAGAGTTGTTCTTACATGTTTACGGGATTGGCTTGAAACGCTCAGTACTTTTGGATCATTAAAAGGTACACTGGAAAAATTATTTAGCGCCTGATTCAATGTGACCATACATGCTCATTCAAACGTCACTTATTGCAAGTTATACATTTATAGTTAATATTGGAGATTTCAATTTTCTATACAATGTCTCGAATCCATGTCGAGATTTGTTAGTCAGATTCTTCTCCTCGTCATATGCTGAATAACTGGTATCTTGTATTGAAATAAGTCTTTGAAATCGGATTCTATCTCGAAAGGGAGAAGTGTGTGACTATTAACTTTCATCCAAAATTTTTTGCCTGTTCAGTTTTTCTCCTAATTATTAAAAATCTATCCCTTGCATCGGAGGCTAATGCGGATAACATTTTGATCTTGTCAGCTGGAAAGGTCACAGGGATCCAGGCAAAAAATCTAAAAAGTTTCTTTACCAAATCTCCGACTGAAACATGACGCAAATAGAACTTGCAGTTGTTCTTCAAGTGCTTTCATAAAGGTTGAAACATCTCCAGCATCACACCTGGTGCACCTGTTGGCTGCAACACCATAAGTGAGATGTCTCATTCAGGTACATTACATAAACAAATTCAAACTCTGACATCTTTCAGAAGTAATATCTTTGTATGTTGTGATAAAGGACGGAACGTACTCGTTAATGGGAATTTAGAGTTGAGGAAAACTTCAACTTCAGGTATTGCTATCTGGCTTATCGTACTAGATTGCTGATCATAATAATTGTTGGTGTTCCTGGAGTTAAAAATACATACATATTTTCCTTCTTTTGTACCCATCTCATCCAACAATTTCAAGACATTCACTTTTTATCTCTTGCTTGTGGTTTCTTTCATTTAACATGTTAGATGTTTCTTGGTCTGTTAAAAACCGAAGGTTGCAATTTCGTGTCCCAATTACAGTCAGCAAGTTATTCTAATAATATTCTTAGACAGGTATGAAGAATTAACTATATCTGCAAAAACAGGAAAGTATTGGCCAAATACAGATCTTGCCCTTCTAGGCTTGGAGTTGAATAGCCATAAGACATTTTGAAGAGCTTTGCTATAGATTAAAGAACAATGACCAACACAATATGGTAAACGTTGATAAACAACCAGCCATCATACTCCTGATCCACATATACCTCGCAATGTTTGTGGTGTTTAGATGGCAATTCAGTTGGTAAAAGAGAGTTAGCCTGATAAACTGTTTATGATGATAATATGCACAAATATATGAGATTCCACCTGTGAAGAAAGAAAATTTCCTTGCAACAAATGAAGAAAAGCTCACCAAAACTTGTAGAATAAGCTATTTCCTGAGAAAACTCTTCTTAGAATTTTCCATACCTATTGGGAAGCTTGCTTTCCAGTTAACCAACGATTTATACCATATGAAGGTGTCCCCAGAATCTGCCACTCGGAGGAAGGAGAAAGATTTTAACAATTACTTGTAGTTTCAACCGCATCTATTGTCAATTGTTGATCTGTTGATTCTGAGACAATTGCTCTCTAAAAATTATGAATTCCTTGTCAGCAGTCATAATTCTGACCAGCGGGCTGATCAAAGCTCACCTCGAAGACTAAAGGTGTGATTCTTTGCCACCAATTTTGTTTGCATAGTATTCAAATTTGTGAAATCACTCATAAATAGGTGATACAGTCTTCATTTGCTCCACATTTTTGCTAAAGTTGACGGACACTGCAGAACTTGGATACCAAACGTAGTATTCCAATCCTACCTTATAACCTCTATCATATAATGCATCCAATCCCTTTCGATGCTGAGATTCATCAAGTACTGAGTCAAATTTATCCGATGTCTTCTAGAGTCATGCATCTTGCTCTCAAACTAACACAAGAATATCTACTCATTTCAGCTCACCAATAATCACCACATGAACAGAATCCATCCTTAAACTTGTGGTAGAAATTAACATCTCTAATCATGATCTCCCTCTCGGTAATTTTAGAGATGAACTTTATAGCATCATGGCAATCCTCACAAATATTTAGATTCTTTGTTATCAAGAGCCTGGTTCTAGGTGGGGTGTTAATGAGTCCAAATGCAATTGCCAGCCTCTCACTGTGACTAAATACCATAGTAATCTTATCATCATCCTCCACATCATGAAACACTGACCCTGTAGTTGTTATATAACCAGCAGCTTTGATTCGTTCCTCCAACCTTCTTAACTCGGAGTATATTTTTTCAGAATCAGGATGTGAGGTGTCTCCAGATAGAAATGTGTGAACTTTATTCTTCACATCAATCCAGCTACAAGCAATTGTTTTCTTCAGTCCCCTCTCAGTAATTAATTTCCTCAGCTTTGCAACTCTTTTCCATTTCCCAGTTTGAGCATAAATATTTGATAATATCACATAATTTCCAGCATCATTAGGTTCAAGCTCAATCAGCTTCTCTAATGCCAGCTCCGCAAAGTCCACATTCTGATGAATTTTACATGAATTCAGCAAAGCACCCCATACACCAGAATCTGGCACCACTCTCATTTGCATTATAAGATCATAAGCCTCACTCAACCGAGCAGAACGACCAAGGAGATCAACCATACATGTGTAGTGTTGAACTGTTGGTTCAATATGGTAATCTGTCTTCATTGTCTGGAAAAACAGCCAACCTTCATCAAGAAGACCCCCATGACTACATGCTGACAAAACACCCACATAAGTTACATGATCAGGTGTTGTCTCATCCCTCATTCTCTCAAACAAATCTATTGCCTCGACCGAATGTCCGTGCATAGCATACCCGGCAATCATAGCATTCCAAGACACAACCCTTTTCTCCTTAAGCAGCTCAAACAAAACCCGTGAAATTTTCACAGAACCACACTTAGCATACATATCCATCAATGAAGTCTTCACCCTATCATTAGACTCAAACATCAACCTCCAAGCGAAACCGTGAAGCTCCCTCCCTTTCATCAGGGCCGCCATGTCAGCCGAAGCTGAGATGACAGTCACAAGAGTTGCTTCATTCGGCCTTAAACCTTCCAACGCCATTTCATTACACAAAGTGAGTGCATCATTTGGTTTACCATTCTGTGAATAGGCTGCTAGCATAGAATTCCACAAGGCAGCATCTTTGACACCAATCTTATAAAAAACTTCTCTAGCATTACCCACAAAACCACACTTGGCATACATGTCAATTAAAGCAGCACCCACATATACATCTCTCTCCCAACCAGTTCTCCTCACAAGTTCATGAACTTCCCTCCCATCTTCAATGGCTGAAAGTGCAGAACACGCTTTTAACACAAAAGGAAAAGTATAATTATCAGGAACTAACCCATAATCGATCATCTTACGATAAAGCTGAACGGCAACCTCATAAGGCCCACACCATGCATAAGCCCGAATCAAGACATTCCAAAGAAACAAGCTCTTCTTAGAAATTTTATCAAACAGGAGGTGGGCACTGCGTAAACACGTACAAACCGAGTAAAGGTGGACAAGTTTGGTAGCTAAATGAGTATCTAAACCAAGACCTACTTGCAATAAGTGAGCATGAAGCTGCTTTCCAGGAGCTAGAGCCTTGTAGGTGATGCATGATTGAAGAACAGAGGCGTAGTAAGTAGTCCTCCTAAAGATGAACACAGACGTAGTTTGAAGATCTGGGTTGCTGGAGAGGGAAGAGAATGAAGCAAATCGAAGGAAATAAGAGCTAACGGACATGGAAAGTGAGCAGTGTCGATTCTTTGTAGCCTTATAATGGAGGACACAACCATAAGTTAACTGAATTACATCATCAGGAAGAGTCCAAGGAACTTGTTTAAAGATTTAAATTGAGGGAAAGACGACAACTTGGTAGCTTGGACTAGTCTGGGATGTCAAAAGATTGGTCTTTTATTTTTATCGGCGAAATATCCAAATTTTCTGGTGTATACAATAACATGTATATATGTTTTGAGGTAAATCTATATTTTGGTTAAATCAATTAGGGAATCAAAGATTTTAAATTAACTAATTTAATTAATGTTTACAATTTACCATGTTATGTACTTTTAATAGGTTAAATGATAATTAATTTAAACATATAATAAGTTTTATTGAATTAAGTTAGGTAGAAAGCTCGAACTTAATCTAATGCCTATTTAATTTTAGATTATTCGGTTTAATTTTAACTCTACTAGTTATGAATAGACTAAGTAACATTAGATCACGCGACTCTATATTATTTTTACTAAATTGTTATTGTTGATAGCAGTGAATCAATTTTTAGTCTATCCTGTTTCAGTCATGCCTTTGATTTTGAGTTTATCAAATTTATAAATCAAATAACAATATTTTAGAAAATTAAAGTAAAATAACATCATTTGAAGAGGAAATTATAGTTGTTTAACAACAATTTTTTGTTTTTTACTTAATATCTAAATAATTTCTTTATAGCTACACATCATAATTGAAGTGATTTAAAAAAAAATCTACCAACATATAATTTTATGTTTTCTTTTAAAATTCCTTGATTTTATTTCCTTAATGTTAATTAGTTCTTAATTCCTTTTATTATTTGTTATTTACTTTATAATCAAATAATATAAAGTCTTTTTTATACTATAAATACTTTAATCACTAATTTTGAAACTCTCTCTGAATTTATATTATGGTTACCAATTAGTTTTAAAACTTTTCCCTTGGTTTGTCATTACTTAATTTGACCATTCTTTAACTAAATTAAAAAAAATTCAATAATTCAAAAACAAAGAAATGAAATTTTAATTTGAAAATCAAAACTTGTATTTAATATTTATGGTATTCTTCATAATAATAACCTCATATTATCATATTATTGTAATACTATATAAATAGGATGAATTGGGCACCTGTGATTCCATATCAATCAATCTATAGCTACTTTGATTTTAGATCACATATATAGATTTTAAAGTTTATTAAATTAAACAAAATTTAATCAGCTTATAGTTTATAAATTTTATTTTAACAAAGATCATAATCTAATGAGCAATCACAGTATAATTTATTATTAATTATTAATACTATGGTGTAAGAAAATTATGAACATATGATTTTATTCAGAATTTTAGACAAAAAAACATGATAAATCAATTAGACCAAGTCGAGTCAACCCGAGGTCAAGATATTAACAATACTGAAACTGATGGGTTGGATGACCCCGTTCCTGTTAAGACGTTCCAACCCTGTATCACTTAATATGGTCAACATATTTGTGTGAGTCTCACATAAACGTATGAATAAGATTTAATAGAACATGGTACTAACTAATTAACTAAAACAAAAGAT
>JAOQMP010000005.1:2786635-2798301 GCA_027563575.1 Erythroxylum pedicellare | reverse complement strand
AGAGGGTGAGTCAAATGAAAATAATTAAATTGGACTAACAAGAGTTAGATGATTTAATAGAAACCAGGATTAAATCAGATTAGTAATTTGTGCGATGAGAGATCTTGTATAGGTTTTCGATAGTTTATTAGAGAACTTTAGAACTAATTAGGATTTTGGATAGGTTGTGAATTGAGAGATTGCAACCTCCATAATCTGATTAGGGTTTATGATTTAGCGTTAATGGTTATAACTCGAGAACAATCCAATAATTCATAATCATTTAGGTTAGCATTAAGGATAGGTAAAATTCCCTTCCTCTCAATTGGTAATTTCTTTCGGTTAATTCTTGGGTGTGTTGCAATTGTTTAGTAAATAGTATTTTTCGTGTTTGATTCTTAACTTGATTAATTAAATTAAATTCTCATTTTTAGTTTCGTTGAATCTTGAATTTTTGTTATTTGTTTCTAGCCTTAGATTTTAGGATTAGATTAGTTCTCTCCTCATAGGATCGACACCTTTAGTACTACGCTAACAAACCATATGCTTGCGGATTATCGAGGGTTAATAATTATAACTTACACATAACCAAACCACTAATCAGACATGATCGGACACTGTTCAATTTTCAACAGAGGCACTGGAAAACATATTTCTAATGGTGAACCTTCACATTTCTTAAGAAAGGACACATAAAACATAGGGTGGATCTTGCCTCTTCTGGAAGTTTAAGCCTATATGCAATTGGCCCAATTCTTTCTACAATCCCAAAGGGTGGGTCCAAAATACCGTAGTGATAGCTTCTAGTTCCTCCTCCATTATACGAGTGTTGTCTATATGGCTGAAGCTTAACAAATACTAACTCACCTTCTTGAAAATGTATTTCAGTGCACTTTCAATCAGTAAATTTCTTCATTATGATATGTGCCTTCTCTAAACTAAATTTCAAAATGTCTAAAGCAACATCATGCTCTTTTAGCTGTTCTAACACATCACCTAAAACTTCTTGAGGAAAAATGACTCGAATAATAGCAAGAGGTGCTTTACGAAAAATAGCCTTGAAAGGTGTCGTACCAATGGAGGATTGATAGGAGGTGTTATGCCAATATTTTGCCCATGGAAGATAATTAGCCTACAGCTTTGGAGTATCAAATACATAACACCTTAAATACATTTCCAAGAAATGGTTCAAGGCTTCACTTTAGTCGTCAATTTAAGGGTGATAAGCTGAGCTCATCTTCAATATGGTGCCTTGTAATTTAAACAGTTGTTGCTAAAAAGTGCTGATAAAAACCTTATCTCTATTTGAAACAATAAAATTTGCTATACTATGCAATTTCAACATTGTTTGTACAAAAGCTTCAACCACTTGAGGAGCATTGTAATTAGCTCTCAAGGGTGTAAAATGACCAGATTTAGTTAACCTATCATCCACTACTATGACCACTATATATCTCTTAAAGTTTGGCAATCCAGTAATGAATTCCATTTCCACATCTTCCCATATTTGTTGGGGAATAGGGAGTGCACTTAATAACCAACTGGGATGCAATTGAGATACTTTCATCCTCTGACAAACTTGACATTGGTGGATATAAGTTTTTATATGTTTCCTTATATGTTTTTAGAAAAAATGAGTGGCCACTCTAGCCAAAGTTCGAGTAAAACCTGCATGACCTCCTTAGGTAGAGGGATGAAATTCTTCTAAGAGTTTATTAATAATAACAATTGCACTATAAGGAATTACTAACCTATTTTGCTAATATAGCAAGCCATCTTTCACTTGATATTCTGACTTTATATTTGAATTATGTGCAACTTGCAATAATGACTCCTATAACTCCCCTGACTGCTTAATAGCCTCCTTAATTTCTGACAACAATTCGGTACGGGACATGGTGATGGCCACATGGCAACAGCGTAAGAGTGCATTTGTAGCTTGATTTGATCCTTCAAGTTTGTACTCAATAGAGTAATTAAATCCCAACAACTTGGGCAACCAAGATTCACTTAACAACCCACTAAGATGTAATTGAGATACTTTCACCCTCTGACAAACTTGGTATTACCAGATATCAGTTTTTATGTGCTTCATCATATGTTTCCAGAAACATAAGTGCCCACTCTAGCCAAAGTTTGAGTAAAACCAGCATGACCTCCTTGGGTAAAGGAATGAAATTCCTCTAAGAGTTTATTAATAATAGTAGTTGCAGTATGAGGAATTACTAACCTTCTTTGCCAATACAGCAAGTCATCTTTCACTTGATATTCCAACTTCATATCTAAATTTTGTACAACTTGCAGTAATAACTCAAGGCAGTCTTGAGTTGCTCAAAGGCCTTTTGTGCTTCGTCTATCCAATGAAAATTATTTTTTTGTAATAATAATGTAAATGGGCAACTAATAGAAGCATATTTCCTAATAAAATGATGATAATATCGTGTCAATCCCAGGAATCCCCTCAATTGTGATACATTTGCAGGCACGGGTCAATTTAGAATAGTTGTCACTTTGTCTTAATCAACCTCAACCCCTTAGGAAGAGACCACATGTCCCAAATAATGCATCTTGGTTTGGTCGAAAGAACATTTTGACAACTTAGCATAAAGTTGATTGTCCAATAATTAAGCTAACACTAATTCTAAATGATGCAAGTGAGTTGCCCAATCGCTTTTGTACACTAAATTGTTATCGAAGAATACTAATACAAACTGTCGAAGATAAGCCTTGAATACTTCATTCATAAGTGACTAAAAAATGGTTGGTTCATTAATAAGTCCAAAAGGCATGACCACCCATTCATAGTGGCCTTGAGGGGTTCTAAATGTTATCTTCGCAATGTCATCTTCCTTCACCAAAATCTAATGGCATTTAGATCTTAAATCTAGTTTGGAGAGAAAACAAATGCCTTTGAGTTCATCCAATAATTCATCCATTGAGGGAATTGGAAATGAACCTTTCACTGTGACTGTATTTAAAACCCTATAATCTATGCAGAATCTCCACGAACCATCTTTTTTTTAACCAGTAGTACTGGGTCAAGTAATGGTTGTTATTGGGGAGAATAATTCCTTCTTGTAACATCTCATTCACCATTTGCTCAATCTGATTCTTGTAACAAAGAGTGTACCTCGACAAGAGGTACGCCAAGCTGAAGATTGATAGCATGGTTATGTGATTGAGGAGGAGGTAGCTCTTTAAGAATCTGAAATACTCCTTAATATTTATAGGGCAAATCCAATAATTCAGTTAGCAGATCACCAAGTAGTTACAACGGATTCTCCTTACTATTTTCTAGCTCTGTTCACTCCACAGTGTAAAGTTCTTCGATAGCATCAGTTTCACAAAATTGAAGTAATTGGTGGAAATGAACCACCTTAGGGAATTGCTTACGGTTCCCTTTTAGAGTAAGTCATTGCCCATTCTCAAAGATTTTCAATGTAGCGATGCTGTAATAAAAAATATGCTCACCCAAAGTCGTTAACCAATCAGCCCCCAACACGTCATATCGTGTGGCATTAGAACCAAAATAGAAAAAGCAATTCAAGTTCCATCTAAAATGAGAGGAAGTTCTCTCACCATGGTATTTCCTTTCAAAAACCAACCCCCTCCTACCAAAACCTTGTACCCATAAATTTGTTCCTTACAAAAATTCAAGTGTGTTGCATGTGAATGTGATGACTTGGCCCCTCCACATTTCAAACTTGGCTAGCGGTGGTTGGTTGACTACATTCCTCAAATGTCAAAGAAAGAAGGCTATGATTGGTGGCATGTATTCAATAAATATGAACTTGGCTGGCAGCTTGCAAGTATGTCAAATATAGTTGGTGATTTCTTCATTCATTCAACAATTTATGGCTGCAGGTTAGAAGGATTTGGACGAAAGATTGTAGGGACTTCAGCTATAAATATGGTTGCAGACTTATAGACGAATACACCACTCTTTCCTTTCTGAAATCCTCTCATCCTCTCTTCTGTATAGTTCTAAGTGTTGAAAGCCTTTTATTCCAGCCTTATGTACTTGTATATATTCTCCACATATTAGTAAAATTGCTCACCCTTCAGTCGTGGATATAGTTCACATTGACCGAGCCATATAAATCTTTGTGTTCTGTCCCTTTTTTTTGCCTATCTTTATTTTTGTTATTATTTTTCAGACTATGTATCCGATCTGAGGACATTTTATCTTAATAGCCCCTGTGACGATTGAGCTATAAGAATGCTTCGGACGTCAAGTTAGGTCTTCTTCGGGTTTCCTGGTTCGCACGCGTTTAGGGAGTTGTTCGTCGTGATCATGGGGCTTGTTAGTTCGCTGGAGTAGCTATATTGCTTGCAAAGAGATGCCGGAAGAAAACGAACGTGTTTCGAAACTGTCGCCACCTTTTCTCTCTCTACGCTGTTTCCACAATAATAGCTTCAATTTCGCTTAACGTATCAATTCATTAACATGAAACAAAACCAAATAAAAAGCTCAACGCTTGAGCTGAGTTTAAACATACTACCCACGTAGCAGTTGTCAAATCTCGTTGCCTGTCACTAACCAGTAACTTAGGATTCAGAAAGATGTAATCTTTATAGTCAAAATCACCTTTCTGCTTAGAAACTTACCTCTCTCTCTATCTCTCTGTGCATTAAAGTGAAATTGTAGCCAATCATGGAGATCTCTGAACATGTTCTTTGTTTGTTCTTGAGTTTAAAGGCTTTCATTCATTCTTTTCTCAATAGTCCTTTACTTTTTCAATGCAAGATCCTTTTGGTGTGTCTATCTAAACCCATTCCCCATCTTCCATCTCTTGTGATGCTGTGAATGGCATCATTGTATAGTTGATGTCAAAATTGACCTTTTGTGCTTGGCTCAATCTAATCCAAAAAGATTGGACTTAGATTTAATTGAGTTGAATGCCAATATAAAATTTAAAAATTTTTAATGAAAATTTAAAAATTAAAATTTATTTAAAAATTGATTAAGAAATTTATCTCCTACTTTTGATAGATTTTACAATATATTTACTCTTAATCTAAAATCCGATCAAAGTCTAAGACTCTTCTTAGAGTTTGATTAAGTTTAAAATTCTCGGTTTTGATCAAACTTGAATAATTTGAAGTTAAATCAAATTTGTCAAAACGTCATATCTAAATAAATATTTTTTATTTTACAAATAAAAGTGACATCCATTTATTTTAAAATTTTAAATTTTAACTAGAGTTCAAAAAAATCAAAACTGATCTAAAAATTAATTAAATCAAATTGGACCCGTTGGCATCGATTTTGAACTGGATCGAACTAGACCAAACCGAGTTGGGCTAAAGTTGTCATTCCTAGCCTAAACCATTGGCTTGCTTTAATTTTCAAAAGAGATCATATGGAGCAATGTAGGAATTAGGGTTACCTTTAACATATTACTATTAGCTATTACAAAACTTTATGTCATTTATGTTTAATATATGCTATGATATTAAATTCTTTTAAATTTATAAACAAACAAAAAATTAACACAAAACATATTATGTAATAATTAAATAATATCATATAATAAGCAATAACTTTAAAAATAAAAATAAAAATCAAATCAAACAATTTAATATAATTAATCCCAAGAATTAGTCACTTAATATTTGAAAGATCACCAGAAGTTTTAGAAGGTAGTAATATCGCTTTTTAATAATTGACAAAAAATACAAAGGAAAGTTTAAATAATTAAAATATGATTAATTATTGAAATGATTTTTTAGAAAGATTAGATAGTATGTTAAATTAATTAATTTGTAAAATGCATTATTTCTCCTAAAAATTATAATATAATTATAGCTTTAAATAAGACATGCATTTTTTTAAAACTTAAAGTTGGCAATCCAACCTAGCTCAGGTCTTAATTAACCAGGCCACAGGCCGGGCTACGAGTTGGTATTACTCGGTTGGATCAGGCCACGGGCCGGGCTCAAGTCAAGGTCACTCTGGCCCAGCCTAGCCTATGACCCCATAGAAAGTGACAAAATGTTGTTTTTTATTTTTTTTAAATGATAAATCAAGTTGGGTTGGCTCCATTAGAGTAGAAAGATCTCTCAACTAACGAAGCAGTGAATCAAACTGAGATTGGATAGTTTTCAGACATTGTAGTTCAGGTGGTCTTGTCTCATTCTAAATATCTTAGAACTTGTTCTGTATACATTTTGTTGAATCTAAGTTGACCTCTACAAGTTGTTTTGAGCTATAAAGAGGATGTCTTTCAGGAACTGTGAATACTGCTCTAATTCTATCAAGTTGTAGCTGTTGAATTTGCAGCACAATTTCTTAACCTACAGTTGACAGACTAAATCCGATTTTACACAACTCAAACTCTAACTAAGCTCAAAAAAATTGAACTCGAACTGAATTTCAGACAAAAAGGTCTTAATTCTACCTGAATATGTTCATATGTATAACTTCAGACCAAATTTGAGCTGAAAAAATCTAAAACTCAATCCAACATATGTGCTTAAACTTTTCAGATATGCCCAAGATCCGAACAAGTTCAAACTCGTACCTGCTTCTCCGAAATCAATGTTAAGATTGGGGGGCGACTTTTTGTCATCCCTGATTTTACGGTCAAATTGGTCTAGGCTTTTCTTATGTTGTGCACTGTTGTTGGTATGAGAGACCTCTAGCTTTCTGTTATTATAGTTTCAGTTATGACAGCTTCAGGAGTCCATTTCTTACCTAAGAACATGGCAGCTGCACTAAAGACACCATTCCTGCAGGGTTTTCTACGTGAAGAACCACAATATAACAAACAAACTTCCCTTAGCGCCTATTTTAGTAGTAGTAGAAACCAGCATTTTGCCAGATAACTTGATGTGAAATGTATACATAGGAAATATCTATACGCTGCCCCGGCAGCTGCATCCACGAGCTTGTTAGATGTAAAGACTTCCAAAAACTGTTACGAACAAAGGCTCTCAAATCCCATGTACTCCTTCCTCTCAATCTTCTTGATCATATGGTCTATTCCAATCCCACCTGTTTGAAAACCAGTAAACCCTTTACAGCTGTGAGAATCAACATATGAAGTTTTCTATTATTAATGAGAAGCATAACTATGGAAGGAAGAAGATGGTGAAATTGTCAGATACCTAGTAGTAATGTACTCGTAAAGATTGTAAAGGCAAGAACAAAGATGATTATAGATGCTCTTCCCAATAAACTGATCAGCTTTTTTACCACATGTTGCCCAACAAAAGCAGCAACAATAGCTACAGCAAAGAAGTAGAGTGCTGCAGTAAATTTGAGAAATGCTCAGTATAAGGGGGAATTCACTTTCTTGTTCTCACTCAAATGTTATGAACAAACACAAACTTAGGGAAAAAAAGTGTACCATAAGGAACTGGGAAACGTTTCAAAAGGTAGTATTCTATTGCAGACATTGATGCAGAAAATGTCATGGCAAATGTAGCTGTGGCACTTGACACCTGAAGTTTCAGATACGTTATTCCAAGAGCAAATTTTAATTCTTAGGTTCGGATACCAGTGCGAAATTGAAATCTTGCCTGTGGTGGGATGCCCATCTCCAGAAAAAGAGGACCCAAAATGAAGCCTCCACCAATACCAAGCATCCCGCCAATTATACCAGCCAACAGACCAAGTGCAGAATAAAGAACAAGTTGGTATATTCTCCAATAGGTAATTGTTTCTCCTTTTGATGCTATCTTTCTCTGCCCTTTGTACAGCCCAATTGCCTCATAGGATGTTACCCCAACAGCTACTGGAATCTGAGGGGGAAGACAAAAAAAAATAATGGTACTATAAATTTCTTGAAGAACAAGAATGATGGGAATCTCTTATTTTACTAATTGATGTACCTGCATCGTGTTTAACCCCCAATATGCAACTGAACAAGTTTTAACGTAATTCTGTGACAAAGGCATAGGCTCTTCATTAGCCTTGATTGGAATACAGAAACCAAAAAGAGGGTCTAGCAATACGAACCTTTCCAATCTGCAATCCAAGAATGATCAACCAGACAGCAACTAGAAGTCCAAGTTCTTTCCAGTACACATTCTCAATGATAGAGACCTGAGAGAATAGCAGAAAAGTTAAAAGAAATCAGAGATCAAGGAAAGACCAGTTGTGTACTTACTTCTCCCCTTTTCAAGGCTTCTGTTTGAATTTCACTAATGGGGTTTTCAAGAGGAGGGTTGGCCTTCAGTTGTCCATTGTTATCATCTGAGTAAGAGAAACTACTTTGTATCAATTATATAAAGAGAAGTATATATATATATATGCACTTGATTGGGAAAAAATAACCTTTAGATTCTAACCGTCTAGAGGCCCCCTGAAAATTCAGAATAAGAAGTCAAGAAGCAACCAAATCAATTGAAGTTGGCACCAATACCAAAAAGTTGTGCTTAAGGATTAGGGAGGACTAACAGACAACCTTCTTGGATTTGGTTTCTTTTTTCCAGGTTTCGACACCCTTCAAGAATGATTTGGTCGAAGTGGCTAAAAGCAACAAAAAATGATCAAGAAAGTTTTCCAAGAAAATGAAAGCAAAGACTTTAAATCTTATCAGTATGCAATACCTATAAAGAAAATAATTAGCAGAATAGTGATCATCCAGTCTGCAAAAACCACATTGAGTGCAACCCCAATACATATTCCCAGAACCAACATTGGCTGAAGTAGGAGCGTAAGATCATAGTCAATAATGGGTAAATCAAGTGTAGGATGCCTTAACTTCAAATTGTAGTAAACTGTTGAACCTGCCGCTCCTGTGATGATACCTGGAAGCAAAACCCACAATAGCTTCAGGATATAAAAAAGCACACATGTTGCGATAGAATAAGTTCCTAATAAACCCGCAATAGACTTGATGGAAAGTCTGAATCAAAACACAAAGTACCAAACCAGAGTTATAACGTAGCAATGAACGCATTGGAGTTCTTACATTTTGATATTGCTGCGGATGATTTGGCATCAAATCCGATAATCAAGGTAAGCATGGGAACAAAAATGCCTCCCCCACCAATACCTCCTACACTTCCACATGCTGCCCCAATGAATGCAATTATGGTGCCCAACACAATTTTCCACCCAAATTTCATTTCCTGGCAAAGCCAACTTTACAATTTAGAGCCCTTTCAATTACCATCAAAGATGATTGTGAAAAAGAACTCATGGTAGAAAAAAGATATACATGGTCTCAGCTGACTGGAGGTCTAAAATCTATTAGGTTCAAAGCCTTCTAACGTTTTCAAACAGCAACAAGGCATACCTTCACTTGAAGAACCACAAACATACCATACAACTGTATGCAAAACCAAAGGTAATGTACAGGATTTACCGGCCAAACATGTTTGTAACCCAATCGACCTTTCTGGTATAAAAAACTCAGTTCTCTCCTCATTTGGTGAGACTCAACCTCTTTGATCCTACTGTTGCTTGAACTTTCTAGATTTATAATTGGATCTGATAGGACAAGTATTAAAGCTCCAACCAGAGAACCAATCATAACTGCCATTAACAGTAAACACAACGATTTTCCTCCTGCCCGAGCCATCAGCTTCCTCACTCAATTCAGAACTTTCAACTGAATTCCAGAAAGCAATTCTTGCAAGATTAGGCACAAAGTTTTCCCTAAAGTTTTTATTCCAAGTATAAGAACAATAAAATCTCCCTCCTTAATCTCGCTCCTTACCCAACTGGCTCACTGAGCAGAATTGGTAGCCTCACTAGAACACCCTCCCAATTCATGCATTATAATCCCCATTCAAGAAGTGTAATTTGTGCTCTGAGCATATCTATTGTATTTCTTATGGAAGTAGTATGCCTTCTTTGGTTGTGTAAAAGGGTGATACTTATACGAAAATTGACATTCCTGCTAAAGGAGTACTCTTGGAACTATTTGGAACCACTTCGTCGGGCATAAACTGTTATTTCATCTCTTTAGTATGTCAAAGTTGTCAGATTCTACTCATTAAGGAATGTAAGCTAACTATCACTTATTCTGTCTTTATCAATAGTAATCAGAGATTATTAACAAAAGTACAGTGTAGTGTCCACATAATTTCATTTCAAGCACATATTCTGAAGCATAACAAAGCCGAATATTTCAGAGAATATGTGCCCATAAATAGACCCTATGACCAATAAGGCCTTACAACAAAAAACAAAATGCAATTCAGATTTCAGAGCTTGCCATTTAAAAGCTTGAAGAAACATAAGCTTGTACCAAAAAGTCCAGCCACTTAAGTCGGATCAAGATAAAAAGTGGGAATGAACTTGATAAAACTTGTCCATGGCGCATCCATCACAGTCATTCAGAAGCAGTTGTCTGCAAGCAATATGCTTTAGGAAATTTCCAATTTGTTAACTGCTTTTGGATGTCAGATAAAGCAGAACATGCCTCTAAATAAATCAGATTCCATATGACACAAATTTATTCCACAACATGTCCAGCTCACAATATTGCAATATCTAGTAAGTGTGGAGATGTCTACAACAGCATTTATTCAACAACTTACACAATGTTGCTGTCTCGACCACCATTTGCAAAAAATTCTTCTCCATTTTTTGATTCCCTGGTGAAGAGAAAAGTAGAGAGCTCTCTAGGTAGAGACAAATGCTTCATTCTTCTTGCTTGCCAAGCCATAAATGAAGTCAAAGAACAAGTAAACAACTAATCACTAGTGTCAAACCATAATTAGCACATTGGAAAAGAACTTCGAGGCAGCATTAATCCTACACGCCTACAATCCCATATTCGTTAAACTTTCCATCAAGCATCTTCAAACGGTGCATTCAGTAGCAAATTTTAAAACAACGCACAATCATGTTACTTCAACGGGGTATTTATCATACATGGTCTGACATCAAATGAAGATCAACTACAAGTCACTGCTACCTCATCATTCACGAAAATGTAATTGAAGCAGCTGACAGAATCATGAAAAACTACGAACTTTCATTGCCATAACTTAACAAAACTCAGTTACAAACATAAGAACAGCACCATAATTCTATAAAAACACTAGACCTCAGCTTTCAAAGGCCTCTCCTTTATGGCTTTAAATTGTTTATTTTTTTTCTTGGCTTCTCCACACAAAACCATCCGTTAATTGGGGCCTCTCACCTTCTTCACTCTCTTCACCATTACCATTACTCTTTTTCTTGTCTCCAATCTCCAATCCTGTGAATTCATCACCCAAACATTCGTTCCCTTTTTCCCTCTCCTCCAATTCGCCGCCGCAGCCGCCGCCACCCACCACCAAGACCTCATCTCTCCCCTCCTCCACCACTCCGCCGCCCTTATCCGCCACGCACGGCCCTCCCGCCGCCATCTCCGCCGCACTCTCATCGATACCTACCAACGCATCCGACTTTCCCGTTTCCAGCGGCGCTCCGACGACCGAGTCGGGCACGTCCTTATCCTCAGCCCAGGGGTCGTGAAGGCAACCTCCCCCGTCTTCGTCGTCTGAGAAGATGGATGTAGCTCGGGACTTGACGGCGGTGGCCGCCCTCAAGAACGCTTCTTTGATGGACTCCGGCGGCAAGGCGCAATCCTCGAGGCCGGCGTCTTCCAGTCGCGGTGGGATGACCTTCTCCAATATGCCGCCGGTGGAATCTTGCTCTTTAGTGGTCTCCATGAAAAAGAACAAGCGTTTGTTGCTCGTGGAGCTTTCGAGTGTAGCTATGTTTTGCTGGGGTTTAATAT
>JAOQMP010000005.1:2729457-2751951 GCA_027563575.1 Erythroxylum pedicellare | reverse complement strand
TGAATAATTTCCAATTTAATAATTCAAAAACTCTTTTAAAAATTTATTTATTGTGAAAAAAAAAACAATGATTCCCATACATGAAATTTAGAAGCATAAAAGCATAAAGAGAAAAGTGAAAAAGCAGGACCAACCAACGAGGCTCTAATCATATCTATCCATACTCATGAAGTGCATCTTAATCATTGAATGCAGCTAATGGACCAATCACATTCCTGCTCAGATGAGCTAAAGTCTACTTCTCTTATAATTACTCAATTACTATTCATTAATTTTAGTAAATTATTTAATAAATTAACAATTCAAAATCAAAAGACAATAAAAATAATAAAAAATTGAGTTTAAATTGAAGAAATTTGAAGTCAATAAATTAAGTTTAATTTAATTATATTTACGCTTAGATCTAATTAAAAAGATAGATTTAAATTAAAACATGAGTATATAAAGTTCCAAATCAAATCCAAATATGTATAATGTGTGCGTGGGCGTGTGCCTACGCCTGAGTGTGTGTATGTGCACGTGTGAGTGTGTGTGTACGTGCGTGCGAGAGTGTATATTTGTGTGTTAATACAAGTGTTACATCCTGATTGCAATATTTGATCCACATGTACTTGTTTTCAACATACAAGTGTAAAAATTAATCCATATGCATTTAATAGCAGTGTTTTGAAAATTGGATTGAACCGATCGATTGAATTACAAAATCGATAATTCGGAGCATGAAATAGTCCGATTTAGCTCGTATTTTTGTGAGTGATTGACCCGTACATTTTACGATCGGACTAGTAAAAATTGCTAAACCGGTGAAAGAAATGACCGATCGGTCCATTTAAAATGCCTTGATTTTGTCATTTTGATGATTTCAACTTTAATAAATATTATGATTAGTGATCTTTTTTCATCTTTTTAATGAAATATGACTAGTGAGTTTTATTATCTTATTTTGTGTTGTATTGATGAACTTAAAAAAAAAACTTGTATATTTTGAAATTTGAATGTTTAACTTAAGTTTACAATTAGATAAATAATTAAATAGTATGTTTAAAAATTATCTTATAAAATATATAAAATAAAAATTTATATATATATTAGTCACCGGTTCAATTACCGTTAAATTCCGTTTAACCTATTGATCCTTGAATTAGTTGTTTCTCCGGTTAAATCACCAGTCTAATTTTTAAACACATTGTTTAATAGTATAAATGAGTGATATGAAAAAAAAGATAATCATTAAAAAAAAACTCGTAAGGTCCAAATATAGAGTAGAGATAGCTAAGGATGCTGAATCAACAAGCACATGGAACCCCTAACTTTGTTTCTGGCACTTGTCCAACTTTCACTCATACCAACTTAACATTGGGTCCATCTTATATTGTCACCAAGCTTGTCTTATGGTCTCAAAATTTGCAATCTGATCCACATCATAAATACTAACGGAAATGTCTAATGTAAGTGGAAACACGTAATGTGTGAGATTGGTAGTTGTCAATTATCTTATAAAACTATATATTAACAAAATTATATTTTATCATATATAAATGGTTGAATTGATTTTATTAAAATTAAATTAATTAAAATTAGAATTTGATTCTAATTATAATTAAAGATATTTAATTTTAATGAAATACTATTATGATTTTTCTATTTAAATGGAAGATTTTTTAAAAGCTATCACTTTTTTGTTTTCTTCCTCTTAAAGCAGTTTGAGAATTGCTCTGTGGGTACCATCAGAGATTGGACAATTGGACAGTTAGTGATTGATCAATCAGATAAAAGTTTCAAAGATTTTTCAACGGAAAGTGAACAAGGTATGATTTCTAAATCGATTTGTATTTTATTCAAG
Organism: Erythroxylum pedicellare; assembly: GCA_027563575.1. Classification (NCBI taxonomy): domain Eukaryota; kingdom Viridiplantae; phylum Streptophyta; class Magnoliopsida; order Malpighiales; family Erythroxylaceae; genus Erythroxylum; species Erythroxylum pedicellare. Next base: position 2,750,108 of record JAOQMP010000005.1, on the reverse strand, counting down.
TTTAATAAATTATCGGGATCCGCTCAGGATCTGTAAACAAAAAATTATTTTTTGTTAAACTCGTGATTCAATCATGATTGGATTTCAACAGCAGTATCAGAGACTCTTTTAATTGTTAATCTTAAACTTGTTGCTTGATTATTGTCGATTTGGTATTTGTGCTTCGAAAAAGACAAAATGTTTCACCACTGTATGTGTTATGTTTCAGAACAAAAGTCAAAAACCTAATCTTTTAATTCATGTTAGTTAGGATAAAAGTTTATAATAATATAGTTTTTTCAAATGATTAATAACTTGAACTTTTCATTTACAGTAATAACATCGACAACGACAATAATTCAATAAAAATTCCGCTAATACAAAGTCTAAAAAAGTCTAATAATACGTAACCTTAATCTTAATTAATAAAGATATTATTTCTGAACGACTCACGTAGAAAAGTCCTTCTCATTTGCATATTTTAAAGTATATTTTTATGTTTCAAAATAATTAGGAATTTTTTTATATTATTCAAAATTTTAAATCTTTTTTTACCAACAATTCTGTATTCAATTAATTTGATAAATATTTAATAAAATATAAGTTTTTCTATTAATTTTGAAAAGTATTAATGAATTTTGGTAAAATATAAATAATAATATTTAATATGCATCTAACTTTAGATTTTTTCCCCCTTTGGCCCATCAAAAAGCTATTTCACTTTATTGTTTTGAAAGGGGTCATGTGCTATGAAATGCATTAAAAAAAAAAAACTAATGTATCCCAATAAAAGGACAAATACAGGCTGTAAAGTTTCTAATTTATAAAAATATATTCCTCATGTTGAATTTCATGATTAAGCATAACAAATACATTAAAAATTCAAAAGCGGTTCATTTTACTTCAACTTTCTTTTATTGATTATATAAAAACTTGAATTATTTTCAAATGGACTGAAAATAATTGGGAGTTACTTGCAAATCCTTTTTATTATTTTATTATCATCACACTCAGCCTGTAATCTCGCAATAAAACGGAATTTGAGGAGGTCTAATAGTATATAGTTTTACTCCTATATAATAGAGAGACTGTTTTCGATAAATCCACATACAAATATGACATGAAGATGTGACAAAAAAGTCTAATAAATATAAAAGATGTAAAAAAACTAATAGAAAAAAAGATGTAAAAAAACTAATAGAAAAAAAGATTTATTATTCTATATGCAAATCAAAATTAAAAGATTTATAACATTTTTAGATTTATAAACATGTGATATTTTTAATATAATTAATGTTTTGAATTTAATATCATATTAATTAAAAATGATATAAATTTGACTTATATCATTAAAACATATTATAAAATTTTGTGATTATATATTATACCATTAGCCTAAACTTTTAAGTCGTAGTACTTACCTCTTAAAGATTTAACCAAAATCTTTTTCTTACTTATTATTATTATTATTAGTTTATTTAATTATTTAATTTTGTATATATAATTATTTAATTTTGTCTATATTTCTCGTATTATTTGGTTTATCACTTATTTCAGTAGGTTATTTGAAAACAACATCTCAACTAGTTAGGTTTAATGTTGCATACTACTGAACTTCTTAAACTTCATGTATGAGTGATTGTTATTTTTGTATCAATCTGTATGCCAGAAATTAAAAAATTACTAAGTTAGATTTATAAATTAAATATGAAATATTAATGTATTTTTTTATGTTTAATTACTTTTAAACATAAATTAAAGATAATTATTATTATTTAAAAATAAATTATTTTGTATTAATATCAATAAATAAATTTATTTTTACAATTTTAATTTTCTAGTTTTTATAAAAGTTTATATTTATAAAGTTATATTTAAAAATTGAAAAATCATATTTTCTAATCTTTTATTTTCTAGTTTTTATAATAGTTTATATTTATATATTTATATTTAAAATTGTGAAAATCATATTGTTAATATTAGATGACGTTTATAAAATTTTAAGAATTATAAAATAATTTATTAAATTGTATAAATTTGGATGAAATATAAGTTATTTCATAAAAATTAATAAATAATTAAATAATAAATCATTTTCAATACCCATCTCGTCTCAATAAATGAAGAAAACACACATATGCAGTACGCAGATGAACGATATTAACCTAACGGTCCTCGCGTTGAATTTTCTTGCGTTTTCTTAATATTCTCTCCATCCAAACGCAAACTTTCTCCCTCTTCGAATCTCTCTAGTTCTCTTCTTTGTCCACGATCTCCGCTTCCCCACATTATCAGATCGTGCCCTCTCTTACAATCCATTTCACGAGGTCTCCAGATTGCTCCGATCAAAGATTCGATAGACGAAGACTCAATGAGAATGGGCGAAAGAGAGAAGTGAATTTTTAGGTTTCCTTATTAGGCTATGATTTGATTACTTTAGTCTCTTGCTATTCGTTTTCCTACAAGAGTTCGAGACTTCATAAGAAGTGAATGCGAAATGAACACACAACAAAGGCAAGTGATTGTTCGAGACTTGGTAGAGGAAGCGAAGAAAAGGATTGTAATTTTGGGTGTTTGCGTTGTTGGATTGTCATATCTCATGTCGCGTAAGTTGAATTTTGTGTAACTGACATCTTTTCGGAATTTCCTATATTTTTAATGGCAGTCATTAAGCGTTTTGTTGATGTACGCGTTCTTGTGGTATGCGATGTTTTAGTTGATAAGTGATGTTATATTGCATTGATTTCTTGTTCAGTGACAAGCTCCTCAGTCTGGGTCAACTTGCCTGCTGCAGCATCTTTGATCATTCTTCTTAGGTATTTTTCACTAGATTATGAGATGAGAAGAAAAGCTGCTGCATATAATAGTAGCAAACCTGCCACTATAAGTACATTGTCTACAAACAAACCTGTTCAGAGTACTAGGGTTATTGAAAAGCGTGAATGGAGAAGAAAGGTGAATTCTCCTGTTGTTGAGGACGCAATTGATCATTTTGCTAGACGTATAGTTGCTGAGTGGGTGACCGACTTATGGTACTCGCGTTTAACACCCGATAAAGACGGTCCTGCGGAACTTGTGCACATTATGCATGGTGTTATTGGGGAAATTTCAAGTCGAATGAGAAATGTGAATCTTATTGATCTCCTGACAAGGTTTTTTTTTTAAAAGTCTTTCCATTGGCATTTTTGTTTAATTTTATTCTTTTTCCTTATGGTCTATTCTTTTTAACGAATAATTGTGGATCAAACAGGGATCTTATTGATCTCATCTGCTCCCACCTGGAGCTTTTCCGTGCTACTCAAGGGAAAATTGAAAAGCAACAGGCCAGGTTCCTGACTATTGAGGAGAGGAACAAGGAGTTAAGACATGTTCTTGCTTCCGAAAATAAACTGCATCCTGCTTTATTTTCAACTGAAGCTGAGCACAAGGTTTTACTTTATTTTTGAAATTCTAATAATCAATGAACCTAGAGATGTTTCCTATGTTTTGGACATTCCTGCATTCTTCAGCGTTCGAAATAACATGTTTGCCTATTCTCAGGTTTTGCAGCATCTGATGGAGGGTCTTATTTCTTTCACATTCAGATCAGAAGATCTGCAATGCTCTTTTTTCCGTTATATTGTGAGGGAGCTTCTTGCTTGTGCCGTAGTGCGACCAGTTTTAAACTTAGCTAATCCACGGTCATTCTTCTGTATTGCTTCATATTCATGTGTCATTTCTGTTGTGATTTCCTTTCTTTCTATCTTCTTCTCTCTTTATATCTTTCTTTCGTTTCTTGTTTTGTTGACAGATTTATAAATGAGAGGATTGAGATCTTTGTCATGTCGAGGGCGAATAGAGGAGTTGCAGCACAACAGGGAACTCAGAACAAAGCTAATGAGTCTTCGAGGGTCCCATCTGATCATTTTTGCAGGTTCTTAGATCCTAAAGGTACTGGTGTTGAACTTATGCAGTTAAAAAATGATCAGTCCAGAAATGAGACTATTAAGCCTGAAAAAGAAAATGTGAATGGTACTCTTAACTCAAAAGATCCGTTGCTTTCTATTGATACTCGATCTTCCCGGTCATGGAATTCATTGCCAATGAACTCCCCAACAAGCCATCGAGGAGGCATCATGCGACATACATCAGGAGGAGCATGGGGGGATATGTTGGATATGATGTCTCAGAGAAAGACTGCAGCTCTTGCTCCTGAAAATTTTGAAAACATGTGGGCAAAAGGGAGAAACTACCAAAATAAAGAAGGCAAAGAAAAAGTAATTGAACAAGTCCGTCAGAATTCTTCAATTACTAAAGCTGTACCCGGGAATCACTCAAAAAAAGTTTCAAGACCCAAGGAGCAGGATGGCATGACTAAAATTGATCCCCCACTGGCAAAAAATATTCAGTCTGTGTCTACCTTTCACCCCAGGGAAGAAAGTCATGTAAATCAGAATATGTTGAATAATTCTTTATGTACTCTAGATGATGACGATGAAGAAAATATCAATATGCGAATGGGTGAAGCTGTTTGGGGGAGCAGTGACTCTCATACTTCTGAATCTGAAGATGGAAGCAGTGTGACTGGTCTTGACTCACCTGTAACTAAAGTCTGGGATGGTAAGACTAACAGGAATCTGAGTGTTTCACACATTCATCATCCACTTGAAAATCTAAGTGGCTATAATGCAAAGAAGACTGGTAGGGGGCATTCTCACCATCAAAGGTTGTCTACATCCCAATCTGGGAGGAAAAGATCAAGACCAAGCACTCAGAGGCTGCCTGTCTGGCAAGAGATTGAAAGGACAAGCTTTTACTCCGGAGATGGCCAGGACATACTCAGTGCAAAAGCTAAAGCTGATGATTCTAGTGATGATTCTGAAGTTGAAAATATGTCTAGACTTTACAGTGGAGCAACTGCCAGTTCATCTGCACCCTCAATTTCTATTCCAGGAGACAATAGTCGGACTGTTAATTCCCTAAAGAGTTCTATGATGCTGGATTCCTTTTTTAGGTTGAGATGTGAGGTAGGTAGCCTAATGTTGAGTTGTCAGCTTTGTCTTTCTTTTGGTCTCTTTACTTTTTATTTCAGTTTACTGATATATGTCAAGGATGTAAGCTCATCTGCTGTTGCAGGTGTTAGGCGCAAATATTGTGAGAAGTGGATCTAGAACATTTGCTGTTTATTCCATATCTGTCGCAGATGTAAATAATAATAGCTGGTCAATCAAAAGAAGGTACCATGCATTCCCTTGATGACTGTTTTCTATCTTGCATCTGCTATTGATATGCTGTGTAACCACAAATAGCTCTACAGCATGGTTGATTCTTCTAACATACATGCATCATGTGTGCTTTTCTGTATCTTCTAATAGGTTTCGACATTTTGAAGAATTGCATCGACGTCTCAAAGAGTACCCAGAGTACAGTCTTCATTTGCCGCCCAAGCATTTTCTATCAACAGGATTGGATGTCCCTGTCATTCAAGAACGCTGTAAACTGCTTGACAGATATTTGAAGGTCAAATATTTGGTGTCACTTTATCTTATAGAGGGAATGAGACGTAAAACTTAAATCTGATATGTAAAATTGAGTCTGTATTTATTAGGATATGTTTCTTGTCTTAGTAATCCGCTTAATTGTAATGTTTAACAGTTGTGCTTTACTATTGCATCCTAACTAAATGGGCGGAGTGTAATGTTGTCCATCTATTTATGTGATTATCTACAATGATGTCCAGTCCAATTACGTAATTAGTATTGGATGTGATGCCAGTGGGACATATAACTCTATTATCTACTTTACAACTGTGAGAGGGTGTAAATCCATATAATTTCTGTTTTTGCTCTTCAATATTGACTTGTACTGTATTGCTCATGCCTTGAATTCTCCCGTATCTTTGTGTTTTCAGAAGCTGCTGCAACTTCCTACAATTTCGGGATCTATTGAAGTTTGGGACTTTCTCAGCGTTGATTCCCAGGTGCACATAGGGTTGTTAAGGAGGTTTTTTCTTATACAACTCTTCGGAAGATTCCTTTTTCTGACTTGTTTCATGTGCAGACATATGTCTTCTCAAACTCATTTTCCATCATTGAAACACTATCAGGTGAAGCATGTTCAATTCAGAATGTGATGCTTTCTGATTTCTTTTCTTTCTTTTGATCATCTTCTCTTTTTATATCTTGCTTGAAACTTTTTAGTTAATCTCGACAATAAGCCATCTCAAACAAGTAGAATGGTTTCAAATAATGTTGCACCGGTACTTGATCCCATATCCTCCAACACCAGGAAGGAACATTTGGGAAATGAGTGGAAGGAATCTGCAATCCATGCAAAGAACAATTGTGTAGCAGATGGGTTGAGGATGAATACAAAAGACCCATCTCATTCTCTGGAGACGAAGGTCGGTAAAGATGCTAGAAAATTGTGTGAGAATTCGGGAAGTGATTCAGATACACAAAAGAATGCTTTGTACACCAAAAATTTGGAAAAGATCGTAAAAGGAAGAGTAAATGCTAGTTCAGAAGAGAAATCTGAGTCACTTCATGACGCTGCTACTGAGACTACCCTTCCTAGAGAGGTAATTATTGATTCAGTGTCAAATGATCTTCTTGACTTATCTGCAACCATCTCATTTATCATCAAATTTTATGTTAAAGATACTAGGTGGTGATCGAACTTTATCTACATGTGCTTTTTGGCTTTCATATAATCCTTGATAAGATTTGCTTAAAGTTCCCTCACAAGATCATCAGATGAATCTTTATCCAGGTATGTGCTTATTAGAAAGAAAGGAAAATGAGTTCTCATAATTATCATTTCTTCTTTGCAGTGGGTGCCACCAAATTTATCAGGGCCTGTACTAGATCTTGTAGATGTAGTTTTCCAGCTACAGGATGGTGGATGGATTAGGTACTTAATATGTAAACTGTAAATAACTCTTTTTTTGTTACCGTTTGACTACCTGTGGTTAGAGCGACATCCAACTAATATGTGTCATTTGCCCGTGAACCATAATGTTTGTTCTATAGAAGGAAAGCCTTTTGGGTGGCCAAACAATTACTACAGCTGGGAATGGGTGATGCCCTTGATGATTGGTTGCTAGAGAAAATACAGCTTCTGCGCAAGGGTACAGTGGTTGCTTCAGGGATCAAGCGGGTGGAGAAGGTATTCTGCTCTCCTTTAAACCTCTAATGGATGGACACCTCTTCCTGTGGTTTCACATGTAAGATTTTAGTATCGCCAACAAATCTGGCTTCAAATATTTCTACGTTTTGGTCAATCCAAGGAATTGGAAGTTAAACAGAGTAACGAGGCATATAATTTATGTTCAGATAGCAAAGAACTTCTATCCTTATTTCAAACCTCATTTGAATTCTTCTTCATTCACCTTAGATACTTTGGCCTGATGGAATATTCATAACTAAACATCCAAAGAGACGACGACAAACTTCTGCAAATACGTCTAATGGCACATCTCTTAGTCAGCAATCCACAGAAATGTCTACACCAAAGGGTTCAACTAACACCAGAGAAACCCCTGAAATGTTTTCCCCTAGATTAAGCGACGACCAGCTGCAACAGGAAGCAGATCGACGTGCCAAATTTGTGTACGAGCTAATGTTTGGTAATGTCTTATTCTTTCTGTTTATGATTAAAATTTGGTTTTGAGAGCAATGCCACATTGAAATAAATCTCTAATACTCAAATAACCTCGGTTATTGGATTCAGATAATGCACCTGCTACTATCGTAAGTCTTGTTGGTAGAAGGGAATATCAACAATGTGCTAAAGATCTTTACTTCTTTCTTCAGGTATTCTCCATTCTTTAAAATTGCAGATATTCCTAGTTGGTTTGTCATGACTAGTAGCAACTGGCACACTAGTGAGCCATATTTATCCATGTCAGAAAGGAACTCCAATGTAACTTCTCACTAGCAGGCAAAATGTATCAAGTTGCATGAATGTACTCTTCTTACATTGGAAAAACATTTACTTATACAAAAACTGACGCATATTATTTGACATTAGATATAACTGATCATTTCTATTGATTTAATACATTAATTTAGGTTCTACTGTTTTCATTTTTCTTTTTCATACATGTAGTCACCAGTTTGTTTAAAGCAACTGGCCTTTGAACTCCTTGAGCTGCTGCTTTTGTCTGCATTTCCGGAGATGGATTCTGTACTCAGGCAATTACACGAAGAAAAGCAAAAGTTTGGTGAATTCAAAGAAAATTAGTCAAGCGTCGAACGTCATCATCCATTTGGGTACACTCTTGGCATGCCATTGATTTCTTATTTGTGATACATACACTGAAGACATGTTTTCTGTTTGGTATAAAGTTTTGCCACCCCACAAGATTTTTCCTCTTTTAGTCAGCATTTTTGGTGTTCTTCCCAAAAAACAGATTAAAGACTATATGGATCAATATGTAATTAGTCTTTATCAGAGGAATTGTATGTAGATTCTGAACTTTGTATACATGAAAACCAAGTAAAAGAATATACGAACCTTTCCACCATTTTTATGTTTTATCTTTTTTACTTTGTTTATCATGCAACTGTTTTTTCTTTAGGCTGTCTAACAAATGATGATTACATGTCACAAAATAACGGGTCAAATTCAGTTTTGAGTCGGTATATAAGATTACCAATTCAAAATTAATTGGTCAAATCGAGCTTGAGGATTAAGTTTTAATTGATCTGAAATTAATAAGTCAAATAAAGTACTATTAAGATTGAGCTTGAGGATTTAATGCCCTGATCTAACAGTTCAGATCTTTTGTACCACTTAATTTATTTCTGCTTCAAAACGTCATTTTAGGGCAAAAACAATGTTGAAACAAGCTAAGCTAAGTGATAGAGAGGATTTGATGCCTTCATCTAATCCAATTTGGAATTAACAAGTGAAATTTAACCAAAATTTAAACTAGATTTGAGCCTAGAGAAGTAGGGGAAAAATTGACCAAATTTCTAGCTAGACTCGAACCTAAGGAAGGACGGGAAGAGGATGATTCAACCGAAAGCGATTCGACAAAACATGTTTACGCTCAGGCTGCATATTCCGGGAGACGGGTCAGACCAGGCCGTAGGCAGCCCAGGCCCAACCGATTGCCATCCCTGCTTCCATCAAGAACATGTTAAATTCTAAAAGAATGAGCTTGACATGGACTTTAATAAAGAAGCCTTAAAGCTGTTTATGCACAATTAGCAACCTGAATTAAAAGCTCATTGCCAGTATTTCAAATTGATAAGACTCCATAGAAATGAAACAGCAAGTACCTTAAAAATAACCTCTCGTCATCCTTGTTGAAAATCAAAGGCTACTATTTGAAAATTGAAAGTCAAAATCGAACTAAATAGCATTTAATGTAAATAACAGACATTCCACAAAACTTGTCTCTGCAAATTTCATCTATTAATGGGCACATTCACTACGCCCTAAGTCACCCTCTGTTGCCTTAAGCAGATGCTGCTGCAGCTCCCTTCTTCCTTGGTGCAGCTTCAGTACCTAATCAAAGCCAAGAATGATATCAAAACCACAATAAACAACCATCTCAACATAAGGGGAACAAAAGTGCAAGATTGTAATAACTCAACCCCTGTAAGACGCACTATACTTTACCTTCTCTGAAACCACTCTTGAACCTGCGAGGAACATTGCGGAGATACCTCATCCTTCCAGTTCCTGTGGTCTTTCTCCGGATTGCCTTCACACTCCAGTTGTCTGACAATGGAGAAAAAAGCACCGATCCAACATACTTACAAACCAATTTTAAACAATGTGAAGACGAAAACAATAAATCACACGACCAACAACTCAAATTCACCATTTCACAAACCACCTCACATGAACAAAATCTCTTACACATCCATTCCAAATCATAGCCTAACTACAAGAAAAGGAAATAACTATACAAACTTGAGAAAGTCTTATCATTTAGCAGAAGATACCAAAAGCACAAACATCATAGTTTGTCACATCCTTGGATAACACATATTCATTCAAACATCCAAAACCTAAAGACATATAAGATTAAAAGATTCTGTCATGTAAGAACAATGTCACATCCGATGACAAAGTTGGCTTCTTAGATCAAAATGGTAATCATTCAAGCAATCAAAACCTAGCTGATGATACAATTCTTGAAATGGATGCACAAAAAGCAAAAGACTTGAATCTAAGACAACAAGAACAGATTCTTCACATAAACTCCACAAAACAAAACAATAAGTGAACAGGAAAAGACGAGGGTTTTACTTACATTTCCTCTTACGAGCGGCGGGATAAGCACAGGCGGCGCAACGACTCTTCTGGAGGTGGAAGCTGCGACGGCCACACCTGACGCAGAGGGTGTGGGTCTTGTTCCTCCTCTTACCAAAGCTCCCTGTTCCCTTCCCCTGTTGTTTTCATCAACATTTCAACAAACAAACCAATATTGATATAAACCAACAGACTTGTAAACAATACTATATTTCTGTCAATTAAGCGTAAGTAGCAAATTACCATTGTAGCCGACGCAGAAAGGCGCTAGAGCTTCGAGGATGTATCTCTCTGAATTTGATGCGGCGGTGAAGACGGGGTTTTTATATTAGGGTTTCGTTATAAATCCACTTTCTTAACGATATGACCATTGGGCCTTTGGGATACTATAGTGGGTCTGAGACGATATGGGTTTTGGATTTTATAGTTGTAGGTCCGGCCCGTCTATGGCATTTTGGCGCGAAAATTTGTGAACTTCTAACAAAAGAAGCAAAGAAAAGATTTATGGCTGTTTGGTTGGTTTTGGGGTTTATGTGAAGATGGAGAAACAAAGTGGGAGAGTAGAGTTTAGAGGGTTTCCATACAATCCGTACCCGATCCAGATAGATTTCATGGAGGCACTTTATCGCTCTTTGGATCAAGGCGGCGTTTCATTGCTTGAAAGCCCCACTGGTATAATCTCAAACGTTTAGTTTAATCCTAGAATGTTAATTGTGTTTTCTAATGGGTCTGTTGTTGGAAATTTTTTTAGATTTTTAGGGTTTAGAATTTGATCTTCGAATTTTGTTTATTTGTAATTATTATTGTGGCAATAGGGACTGGCAAAACTCTGAGCATTATATGTAGTGCTTTGCAATGGGTGTTTGATCAGAGACAAAAAGAGGGGTTGGGAAAAAAAGTTGTGTCTGATCAGAACCACAAGGGTGAAGGTCAAATAGGGTCAGATGATGAACCTGATTGGCTGAGAAACTTTGTTGTAGACAATGATAATCTATCACCAGATAAGAATAACGACAAGAAACTCGGGTTCAAAAAATCGGACAAACAGAAAAAAGGGTTGGTTTCTGGTGATTTCAAGAGGGGCGATTGTTGTGGCAAGAAAGAGAATGGATGTTTACAAACCAAAAATGACAGGGTGGACTTATACGAGGAGGAATTTCTGTTGGAGGATTATGAAAGTGAAGAGGAAGGAGGCTCATCCGCTGGAAAATCCATGACCAAGAGAAAGGGTGTTGCTGGAAACTCTATTAGTTCATCAAGTGATGAAGAAGAAGTAGATGGTTCCGACGAGGAGGAAAAGGGGTTGAAAATATTCTTTTGCAGTCGGACTCATTCGCAGCTCTCGCAGTTCATAAAAGAATTAAATAAGACTGCTTTTGCCAATGAAATAACTGCTGTTTGTTTGGGCTCGAGGAAGAACTTCTGCATTAATGAAGGTAGCAACCTTAAAGTGATTTTATCACCGACTTCTGCCTGTCTCCAAGTCTAACTCCAATTCTTGGTACTGGCATAGCAGAAGTACTGAAACTAGGGAACTCTGCACGGATTAACGAAAGGTGCTTGGAGCTTCAGAGAAGCAGGAAGGATGGACTCCTAAAGATAAAGGTACCAGAGATCCATATGTGAATCCTTCAAATTCAATCTGATACACGTACTAGTTTTGGTGGGGGTGACAATATTGTTCTATTTTCAATAACATTTTATCTGCAGGTAAGTATATTACTTAAACCTTTTAGTTATTCTCATGGTGAAGTATGATTCCAATCAACAATCCATTAAAAGTTCCTTTCTCTCACTCCCTCATTTCTCTACCTTCAGCAATTTACAAATATATTATTTAATCTGCAAGCACTTCTGCACTTTTATGATTACTTGTCTTTCTCCTTATTTGGCTCCAATCTACTGCTCATTTGTCTTATGGAACTCACTGAATTATATACAGCAGTTTTCATAACAACAATTTTGCGTTTTGGTGTCATCTATTTTCACACAGGGACTGGTGTAATATAATGCACATCTTAGTAACCGTGCTTCTATCATCATGCTGGCATAGCTCAGTTTCTCTGAATTCCTGTTTCTGGTCCCACGTAATCATGAATCACCAAGGAAGATACTTGTAATTCGTAATGTGTGTTCATATGATTTCCAGTGGAAAAATTGATTGGGAATTTAATGGTTTCAACATTGTTTCCATGATAGCTTGTTTCTAATCCTCAAAAGTATTATCCTTTTAAGATGTTTCTTCCTTATTTGCTAAGTGTTCATCTATCACTAAATATTCTACTTCCTGGTTTAAAGGTGTCTAATGATGCAGAAAAAGGTTTACTAATTGATAGTTATGTTTATTTTCAGAAGTTAGATTCAGAGGGAAAAATACGTCAAACCAAGGCTACTTGTGGATGTCCAATGCTCAGGAAACATAAACTGCAGCGGCAGTTTAAATGTGAGGTATCTCAAGAAGTGGCATTTGATATTGAAGATCTTGTTCGCCTAGGGAAAAGCTTAGGAACTTGTCCATATTATGGCTCCCGAAGCATGATCCCAAGAGCTGATCTTCTTGTCCTCCCCTATCAATCTCTTCTATTAAAATCATCTCGAGAGTCACTTGGCCTAAAATTGAAAGACAATATTGTCATAATAGATGAGGCACACAATCTTGCTGATTCCCTCATTGGCATGTATGATGCAAAAGTTACTGCCTTGCAGGTGCATAAATTGTCATCTCTCTCTTTTTTTCTCTGCTTATTGTTTATGTTTTTGCTAGTTGACCAACTTGATATGTAAGCTGGTTTGCATGCTTTTGAAAACTCTCCTGATGAATAAATTCCGTATGTGTAATCAACCATTTACACGTCTAAGTATACATTTACACATTTATATGCTAATAATTTATCCCCTTGGACTACATTAAAGCCAGAATTTTAACAACCTAAAGCAACTTTATAAACTTCAGCTGGGAAATAATATAGATTTTCTGGTCCATGTAGCTAGACAGTGTGCATTCCCAAATAGAGAGGTATTTTGCAAGATTTTGTAATCTACTGGGGCCTGGAAATCGAAGATACATCCAAACCTTGATGGTTCTTACTCGGGCTTTCCTGCAAACTCTACGTAACGAAAATGATTCGAGTTCTGTGAATACTTGCCAAGAAGAAGAAAAATTTGCCGAAGCAAAAGCTATCTTGGATACATCCATGGCTGTCAATGAGTTTCTATTTTCTCTCAATATAGACAACATAAATTTGGTCAAATTGATAAATTATCTAAAGGAGAGCAATTTTGTTCATAAGGTAAATGCCTTTTCACTTCTGAAGTTGTTTTATACAGGTCTCAACAGATTTTATTGTTTTGGTTCCCATTTTAAGTTTACACTATAATTTTATTCCCCAGATAAGTGGATATGGAGAAAAGATAGCGAGCTTGCAGAGAGATTTGACTCCCAATAATAGAGGAGGAAATGCTGAGGAGGACAGCATTCTTTCCAGTTTTCGGGCATTTGTCAATATGTTGATATCACTGACAAATAGTGATGGTGATGGACGTATAATAATCTCAAAGAATCAGTCAACATACTCTGGAAAACAAGAAGGATCTATAAAGTATATTATGCTGACAGGGGAAAAGATTTTTTCAGAGGTTTATTGAGAATCCTTTTCACTTTTCAGGCATTTTTCAGAACATTTGTCTGCTTCAAACAAATGTTCATTCACATTCAAAATGCACACAAGTAGACTCTGTCATATAGCTACTCTCTTATAAGTGTGCCTATATTCAGTCACTGCCCCTGGATGATGATATCCCAAACAGTGAATTTCATTCAACTTTTGCAGATTGTTAGTGAAGCTCATGCGGTTATACTGGCCGGGGGAACCCTGCAACCCATAGAAGAAATAAGGGAGCGACTCTTTCCTAAGATATCACATGATAAGCTTCATTTCTTCTCGTGTGGCCATATTGTGCCTTCCGAGAGTATTTTGCCAATTGCAGTTCCTTGTGGTCCTTCGGGTCGATCTTTTGATTTTAGCTACAGTTTCAGGAGCTCATCTATTGTGGTAAGCTTATAGCAGCCTTGAACCATTATCCTGTCAAGAAAATAACTAGTTTGATTTTGATTGTGTGAACATGCAAAGTCATTTTTCAATAACACCTTTCACATTTTCTTTTCTTCTCATTTGTGGTTGTGGGAGGTGTGACATCATGAGGCATGTTATGACACTAGTTGTTTGCTTGTCATAAACAGAAGTGACTAGTTTATTTCTATATTGCTTAATGTGTTTCTTATCCTGGATTATTTAATCTTCTATTCTCAATGGATTAAATGTTTCAAGTTCAATGGGAACCTCAATACTATAGTTACTGTCATACTCTCAGAGTTCTTTTCTAGAAAGCAGGCTGATTGCAAATTCTTCTTGGTGTTGAGTTTACAGATAGAGGAGCTAGGGCTTTTACTATGCAATTTGGCCACAGTTGTTCCAGAAGGTATAGTTGTATTCTTCTCCTCCTTTGAGTATGAAACACAGGTGCATAATTGCTGGAAGACTTCTGGCATTCTTGAAAGGATTATGAAAAAAAAGCGCATCTTTAGAGAACCTAGAAGAACCAATGATACTGAGCTTATTCTGAAGGAATACAAGGAAACAATAGATGGATTGTCATTATCAGGAGAAGATGGAGCTCAACACAGGGGTGCGGTACTCCTAGCCGTAGTTGGTGGAAAGATATCAGAAGGCATCAACTTTAGTGATGGAATGGGTCGATGCATAGTTATGGTTGGATTGCCTTATCCAAATCCATTCGACTTTGAGCTGATGGAGAGGGTGAAGTACATTGACAGCTTGGGGCAGTCAAATTTGACAAAAAGCAACCAAATATCAGTTACAGATGAGTACTACAATGGAGATACTCAGTCTGCATTCAGCATACTAAGAAACTGCAGGCGCAAAGGAAAAGAGTACTATGAAAATCTCTGCATGAAAGCCATAAACCAGTCAATAGGTGAGTCCCAATTACTACACTAGCATGAAGAGACAATTTGGATATTTTACCACTAGCATTTCTTCATTAGGATAATCCAGGTTAAGCAACTCCAAAGTCAACTGTAAAAACACATAACGTATCTTAAGATTGTAGCTTAAAACTACACAAATTGGAATACTTGTTGTCGAAACTAACAATTAGTAGCTCCAAGCCATTTCACATTTCGTCATTCGATATGTAAAGCCTTAGGCTGTCTTCTCCAATGTGTCCTGCTTTGGATTCTGCTAAATGTTTTCTTTTCCAATTGCAGGTAGAGCCATAAGGCACATAAATGACTACGCAGCAATTCTGTTGGTTGACAAGCGTTATGCATTTGATTCCTCCCAAAGGAGCCTTTCACACCCAACCAACAAGCTTCCTCAGTGGATAAAAGATAGCTTTGTTTCTGCAAGTGATTCTTATGGTCAAGTCCATAGGCTGTTGCATCAATTCTTCAAATTCAACCAAAAGAAACATTGTCTTTAACTATTGGCAATTGCTGTTCCGAGGTTTGTGATAGGAGAAATTATACCCTTGTAAATGCAATTGCTCAATGTTTTTTTCTGAGCAGAATGCTGAATGTGGTAGCTAAGCAACTCTCAAAAGGCTTCAGGCATTGGCAACTAGAGGAGGCATATCATCAAGGTCTTAAATTGTGGACTACAGATTATACTGCAGTTATGGGTAATCGCAACGATTATGAACAATGCGAGGCGCAATTGTGGCAAATCGCAAATGGTTGCGGATTGCAATCTAAGGCTATGGCTTTCAGTACAATCTGTCATGTTATGACCTGATGAGCGGGGCAAAACATGCAAGTCGATTATGTGGCAGACAAAGCTTCATGTTTTGTTGTTGCTTCCTAGAACATATCTGAACTATATATTTAACTCTTACTGTTTAACTTTACAGAACATATCTCAACTCTAAAAGAAGGAGAAGAAATAACCTTGTGCCCTTTAGGTATTGGATTGATTGTTTATCACCTTCTAAGGATGCTGTATCAGCACATATGTTGCAGCTAGATGTTACTGTTTCCACCTAACATGTTTATGCACTAAAATCGTCTTTAGAATGGTGACTGATGCAAGTGAAGTGATCAAACAGTTTTGTCTATGGGTTCATAATAATTAGGTCATATTATTTCAAATATCTAAAATTACGAATAATTATTTAAAATATTTTAACTTTTATTTGTAATATTTGATATCATTTTTTATATTAAATGTAATAATTTATTTCACCAATATTGAATTTTATTATTAATAATTTCAAAAATAATATGTCAACCTGTTTCAGATGTCATGTTACAAAATAAAGGTTGGAATATATTTAATAAATTATTCAAATATCGAAATATTTAAAAATAATGCATTACCCCATGAACATTTCTTCTTTGTTTTCACACCAACCTGCCAACTTTAGCTTTGCATCTTAATCAATGCAACTGCACTTTAGACAGCAAACAGTCAAATAAAGAAACAAAATCAAAAGGAAAAAGCATCCATGAAGATTCGATTGCTAAGCTCCTACTCTTTTTGCTTTTTCCTTCAGTTCTTTCATTTCAAATGGCATGTCTTTACTTAATAGTAAGACCTTAAAGGCACAATTTGGATCTATATTCACACAGACATGGTTCTTTTCAGCTCACAATCGTATTTTCCTCAGCTTCAAGACTTGGCCTTTTGATCTATTATCACACAGTAACCTTCAACAACTTGAGAAAGAGAGGGTACAAAAAGAACTTGCCTTTGTCTTTGAGGTACCTTAGGAAGCTTCTTCAACTGTCTGCATCTTTCTTGTATCAGAACGGTATTTGGGGTTGCTGTCTGTTCAAGCAGCTGGAGATTAGGAAACCCTTTTGAGTGATGGTTAAGGAACGAATGCAACTAAGAGAATCCATTAAAAGGACCAAGAACATGTTCCATGCAACTCGTCGGAGACTCAGGTCACTTTTCTTTGCTGAATATGGAAAGTTTTTCAAGCCTATTATCTGCAATCTGTTCTCATGTGGACGCGTTAACGTGAAAAACAAACTAGCAGATCGATACTATACTGATTTTTGCAACGAATTGGAGTGTGATCTAGAAAAGGCACTGAAGAGAAAGAACACGATTTTCATGGTGTCACAGGAGACAAAACCAGAACAAAGTGATTCTGATGGAGGCTCCATAAAATTTGCAAGTACTCAATTGAAGGAAAAAGAAGAAGCAGAGGAAGAAAAGGAAAACAAGTGTCCCCCTGTCAAAAAACCAGAAGAGAAATGTCCAAACAACATCAAGGAAGGAGGCTATGCATTAGCAGACAAAATGAAGGAATTGGAAAAGATGAATTTATGCGATGTTGAAGATGCTTCGGATGTAGAAGAAGCAGTTCACTATTATTCTCGTCTTAATAGCCCAGTGTACCTTGGCATTGTTGACAAGTTTTTAACAGACATGTACACAGAGTTCTCTGCTCCACAGACCAACGTCAGCTTCAACGATTCAAAATGAGATTTCTGGGTCGACTAAGCCGCAAAACCTTCATGTTTGTGAGCTCTTTTTCTTGTTCATATGCGATTTCTTTTGCCCCCTTTAGTTTTTCCTCCTGGAAGTCATCTGGAAATGTTTTTTGATATTCAGCTTTGACAATTTCCTTTTCTTTTTTTTTTTCTTTTGGTCTGGATTGTTATTCTTGAGCCCTGTTGTTCTTAAGCTTAAATATGAGTTCAGAAACCTGAGCCAAAACTTCCCTGACTGAATGACCATTATTTGAATTGCAAACATAAGTAAATTATGTCCTGAGATATTATTAGTTAATCAGTGACTGTTCCAACATTCAGTGTTCCAATTAAAGGAATACAGATTG
Organism: Erythroxylum pedicellare; assembly: GCA_027563575.1. Lineage (NCBI taxonomy): Eukaryota > Viridiplantae > Streptophyta > Magnoliopsida > Malpighiales > Erythroxylaceae > Erythroxylum > Erythroxylum pedicellare. The sequence goes on along the minus strand of JAOQMP010000005.1, from coordinate 2,732,015 downwards.
AGAAATGTGTTTCAGCAGAAAATGAATCCACAGAAAGAGTTATTTCCATTCACAGCTTTTATACAACACAGTATTGCAAGTAATTACTTTGAAGTTGTTAATGAATTTATCCAAAATTCAGAACTGCATTGATGGCTACAAGCAGTACAAAAGAACAGAAGTCCAAAAACATTATAATGTGAGGTAAGCATGTCATAGAATATCTCCCATCTCAATCCACCTTTGAGCAATTAAGCCGGACCTGACCCATTGATCCAGTCAAGACTTGAAGATTGGATAACTTCATCATCGATAGGGCAAAGTCTCTGCGGAACAAAGCAGCATCTGAAGCATATGCTCTGACCCAAACCCCAGTTTCTTCTCCGTCCATTAGCTGCTGATCAGCAAAGAGAATTCCCCTGCCTTGCAAAAGGCTGCGGTAATACACCGTGCCAAAATCTACTCCAGGTCCCTCGTAGGCCATTTGCATGCTTGGCTCCTGAAGTGAGGCCAATAGTGAGTCTGTGTAGGAAACAGGTGATGCTTCTGTGTAAGACTGCAATATGAAGTTGGAATCTTTACAAGGTTGGGGTGCTCCGGCCAATGGTGACAGCAAACCGTTCCTTCGTAACTCCTCAGATGAGGATGCAGTAATGGAAGGCGATGGTGATGCAGGTGACACTCGTGATCCATAAAAGAAAGGAGTGAATGATGATGGCTGTGAGGTGTGAAGAGGAGATGCTGCCACTGTATTGTTATCACAAATAGATCTCATTTCACTGAGCAGTCCTGTCTCCAGTGATGGATCAGGCCTACTCGTGCCACTGAAGTTGTAGATACGGTATTTGAAAAATCTGCAGTGAATCACTCCAACACTATGAGCACCTAGAACACATAACAAATTGAGAAACATTAAGATTCTTCCAGGCTTCCACAAAATTAAACTGAATCAACACAAGCAGCACTAACAGGAAAGAACTCAACCATGTAAAACATATTGACGCTGGAGAAAATCCCATATTCAGTTAACATAATACCTAAAAGACTGACAGTTTCGCGCTCATCAAAACCTCTAGAATAAAAAAGAGCAAGGGTTTCAGACAAGTCGGCACGAGGAGAAGGAAGCTCATAAGTCGCCATATCTCGAAAAGATTGGGTAGCATCTTTCCTGCCAGTAAACAATGGATAGAAAGGACCCCCAGCCTGAAAATGCAGAGTCCAAAGAATTACGAGAGCAAAAGAACAAATGTAAATTGGGATAAGTCATGGATATATACCTGAACAACACCTTCTCTAGCTGCTAAAACGACAATGTCGGCACAAGAAACAACTCCAGGGCAAACTTTTTCAAGCTCTGACTTGATTATGTCAATCAAATCAAACCCCCTCAAGCCTTGATTGGGAGGAGACTCTTTCTCAGGTTCTATGCCTTCTGCAGCATCCAACAGAATTGAAGCATCACATCCCTATAAGCATGGCCTCATAAAAAGTTAATCAGTAAGTCTAAAGAAAACTGAACTAAACTCTCAAATACCCATTTCATAATCTTCAATAAACCAACAAGAACAGTAAAAAGAATCAAATCTTGGAAAATTTTAACAACTACCCATCTCTTAATCTTCAAAAATCCAACAAGAACAGTTGAAAAAAGAATACAATCTTTAAGAGACAAACAAGAACAGAAAACCCAAAAGATTATAATCACAACCTCGATGAAACAGTCGTGAAACGCGAGCCTCAGGAGAGCAGGAGCGACGGTGGGGCTGGCTCTGTGAAGGCCGCGAACAACCTCATGGATGATCCTCTCAGCTTCAGGGCAGGAGTCGCGGTAGAAGTCGTACTCTAACGAAGGTGGACGAAGTGGTGAGGAAGTATCTTCTGCTAGTTCATGAAGCTCGTCCGTGGACAAGAGTATTGCACGCGAAGAAGAATTCTTCGACAGCCATTTCAACGATGGAGACCTTTTCTTGGTCTCTGCGTTTTGGTTCACCAAAGAGATCAAAATGCAGAGAATGAAGACGAGAACACTCAGTCTCTTCAAGACGGCGATTTCGAGGATTGGAGTTGGCATTTTGTGATCCTCTGTTTCTCCCTAAAACGTTGCTTCTTCTAACTTCTTTTTGATCATGAATAGAGTGGAGAAGAACAGAGAACGCAGAGGGACATGGCGGGAAAATGAAGTTGGTGAGAGTATGTACATTGCAACTGAAAGTTAGTTTATGCCGAGACCCATATGGATGTAAATAATTTTTACCGTGAATTACTTATCCAGATTGAGAGATGCATATTCAGGACGTAAGCGTCAGAGAGGAGTAGTTATTAACCTGTAGACCATCCTCATGGGGTGGTGAAGGGAGTGTTCCAATTGGTAGAAAAAAATTCGCAATCTCTTCTTGGGGTTATCCTGTACTTAAGAAGAAAAAGTAAAAAAAGAATAAATATAGTGATAATTTGATTCTTAGTTGCCGTAGTAAATAGGAGAGAAAATAGAATTTGTTTCTTCATCTTTTCAAAATAAGAAAAAGAGAAATTGATTGTGACACGTTCACTAAAAAAAATCCTTTTGTAACAAATCATTT
>JAOQMP010000005.1:2645352-2656217 GCA_027563575.1 Erythroxylum pedicellare | reverse complement strand
TAAATAATATGAGAATATGCAATATTTGTCATTTAGATGAATATATTTGTGAATTTAAGAAATATTATTATAAACTAATGAGACCAGAACAAGAAACGTATATTCAAATATTTATACAAAAATTACCTTTTCATATGAATCAAAAAGTAGAAGCAATATTTTATGAAAAACGGGAATCTAGAGCAGTTGCATATAATTTAGGAGGAGCAATTTTAGTAACCCAAGAAGTATTAGCAGAACAATGTTTTGAATCACAATTAAAATGTACATTAAGACATAAAGATATTCAAAGTTGTCTAAAATATGATGAAGTATCATAACAATATGGATGTGAAACAAAAACAATACATCATAAGAAACGGAAACCATACAAATCATGTTGATGGAAACGATACCCTAGACATTATTATAAAAGAAGACCTTACAGTCCATATAGAAAACAATTTAGAGTAGCAAAATATAGACAATTTAAATCTAAAAGAATAGATTGTCCAAAGAAGAAAAAATCATATAAATGTTGGTTATGTAAAGAAGAAGGCCATTATGCAAATACGTGTCCTAAACGAAAAAATCCAAACCAAAAATATATAGTAAAACTTAATATTTTACATTCAGGAATGCAGGAAGATCTAGAACCAATCGAATTAGATTATAATATTGATTTTACAATCTCATCCATTTATCATTATGAATCTTATACAGAAGAATCAGAATCCTCAATTGAATCTAAATACAACTTTTATTCAAGCGATAATTCATAATAAAAAAGTTAATGCATACATAGACACAGGAGCAACTATTTGTATAGCCTCAAAACAGTTATTGGTAAATAGAGGGTACTGAAAATGTAAAATTTTCTATTATTATATTATTATAATAACTTACATACCAAATGAATTTAAAACTTCCATCTGCTATACATATTTGTAATGGTTTTTCTAATTTTTTTTCCAATTTGTTAATAACTGTTTGGAGGCTATACACATAGTTACTCCTGTGTCTATGTATGCATTAACTTTTTTATTATGAATTATCACTTGAATAAAAGTTGTATTTGGATTCAATTAAGGATTTTGATTCTTCTGTATAAGATTCATAATGATAAATGGATGAGATTGTAGAATCAGTATTATAATCTTATTCGATTGGTTCTAGATCTTCCTGCATTGCTGAATGTAAAATATTAAGTTTTGTTGTATATTTTTGCTTTGGATTTTTTCGTTTAGGACACATATTTGCATAATGTCCTTCTTCTTTACATAACCAACATCTACATGATTTTTTCTTATGTGGACAATCTTTTCTTTTAGGTTTAAATTGTCTATATTTTGCTCATCTAAATTGTTTTCTATAGGTCAAATTAGCTTAACAAGTTATTGAATATTTAGGAATTGAATTTAATCATGGATATTTAAAATTGTAACCAAATATTCTACCAAAAATCAATGACTTTCCTGATCAATGAGTTATTTGAACACAAGTACTACAATTTTTAGGTATTTTGAATTATATTTCTGATCAAGGTTTCCTTTAGAATTTAGCAAAAGAACGCAAACTTTTACAATTAAAATGTAGTACCAAATCTCAATGGACTTGGCATGCTGCAGACACTCAAGCCGTGAGGAAACTCAAGGCGTTATGTATGAATTTACCTTCACTATATAATTATCTTCCGATGGATACATTGATGGTTCAAATTGATGCAAGTATAGATACATGGGCAGGATGCCTTTTGGCAAAGCCACCCAATCTAAAGACCTATTATTTATGCAAATATATCAATGGGACTTTTACGTCCACCGAATGTAATTATACAACTCATGAAAAAAAGAAATTAGCTTATCTCAAAACATTGAGAAAATGGATATATATATTACTGGTTGAATTTACAATTCAAACCAATTCTAAGTATTTATGTGGATTTACTAGATACAATATAAAAACCAATTATAATCAAGGACGACTGATCAGATGGCAGCTTGAGCTCAATTAGTATCAGTTTAAAATCCAATATATCAAGTCTTTGGACAATTTTCTTGTAGATATATCAACAAGTGAATGGAAGCAGTTATATTGAATATCAAAGATGCATTATCTCAGAAGGAGTTAAAATTGATCAACCTACAATAACAAATAAGAACCCTTACAAAAGACATCAATCAACTCAAGACAACCATCTACGTATTAAAGCAAAATATCAAAGACCAAAATACAACCCATAAAGAAGCCACTACTATAACCATTTCTACCAAAGCTCCAACTCCAATTACACCATAACAAATAACCCAAATACCAACCATACCCTCACAGAAACAAATAGATGAAACTGATGCAAAAACTTATGTCATTTATAATGGACCCATGGCAAGACTCTCTGATGCATGGCACAAAGTATCTATACACATTACGGGAAGATAAGGTATTTTACACGAAATCCTTGCAACCAGAGCAGAAGCTGAAAAAGCTTTTGTAGATTTCAAAACTCAAAATCCAGGTCTCAGACTCCAATATAAACAAGTTTTGGAAACACCTGCTCCTACCATTACTATAACCAAAATGCATTCATTAGCAGAACCTATCAACCTTGACCGCATCAATAATATACCCACCAAATCTTTACAAATAAAATCCAGAAATTGACCTTTGAAATATTCTATAATTGTTTTCAAAATCTCAACAATTGGACTGATGCATGTAAGATTTATCAATGCTATCCATAGAATCATGGAAAGTATGGACCCAAGGCTATTGTTTTACCAGATGCAGATCCTTTGACCACATATCTTCTTTTTCAAAGTGGCCTTATAGATACCCTTTATGTATCCAATTTAAACATCCTTTCCGAATTTCCTATCGGATTTATGCAAGCCATGAAAAATTATAAAGATTGTTTTACCAAGGATAGAGAAATTTATATCAAAATCTGGAGTACTTACCCTATATTCAAGGAAAATGATACAATCAAGGATGCAGATACTGTTTTATCTTGTGTGGCCTTCCTCACAATTGGAATTCGCAATGGCATATATCTAGCAATTGATACACCTCTGAATCATCAATTTGATTGGGAATTGATACTAGTTTATATGATAACACTAGTCATAATAGAGTAATACCTCAGGAAATCCATATAGAAATTCGGCACAGCTGCTCCTACAAGCTCTTCGAACATGTTCATTCATCCAATTTTCCACAGCTCCATATTTAATGGCCTTTTTCAAAAGTAAGTGACCTTCCCTCTAGCATTAAGTAAAAAGTATAAATTAGCAACCCACATTTGTTTACTAATCTTCCTGAGTCATTCATATCTCATATTTACTTATTATTAAATGAAAGTAACAAAAAGGAACAAAGAAAAAAGTCAATTTCCATTATCTAGATTCCTATTTGCTAATGCAACACAAGATTTCATAAATAGAGGAGTAAGTGCTTCTGACTCATTCCTCTATTCATATCCAAGAATTATAGGTCTCACAATGAATTAAAAGATATCCAAGACATAAATGCACAATCGATATCAGAATCCACCAAAATAACTGAAACCAATTGAAATAAAATTGCATGTTGTGAACCAAAAAAAATCAGGAAATAGATAGAAAAAGTGGAAGCAAGAACCTAAAATCAGTAAGACCTTGTTTTAAACACAAGTACCTTTGAAGAAGTCTTTTTAGCTAGAGAAACTCTGTAAACCACTCCAAATGATCATTTAATAGGTACTTGAGGAATCAGTTAACAAGTTTTGGTACTCTATACAGTGATCGTCATTTTTGCATCTGTAAGCAAAGTGAATCACATTAAGTTATGGGTTGCAACTAATCAGGTGAGTTAAAATTTGAGTTAATGATAAGGTAAATCCATAAAGGAAATCCAGAATGCGTGCCTGATTGAAGCAACTTCACTTCTCACTTATCATATCATTCAGTTTTATGCACAACCTGTCATTTTTGTCTTTCAAGTGCTATATCAGCTCTTCTACAGCCACCATTGAATGATATATATACAATTATACTTACAAAGAGACAACTAACTTGGGTTATATCTATACAATCTGTACTAGAAAAGGGCTTTTAAACTTAATTTCTTATATTGCTACAATAAGACTTTTAGCTGGGATGATGAAATGAGCTTAACATAGACATAATTCAAAAACTTGACTTCTTGATCTTCAATAATCTCATCCAACTCGAAGAACTTCTTTTTCTGAAAAGTCAAGATAGCAACCATCAACTAAGACAACATTGTGTAACAAAGACGTGTGTATCCTAAGACTTATTTACTTTTTAGATATTACCGAATGAATGAGAGATCTTAAGAGCATTGTACTTATCGTAGAGCTTAGTGTACAAAGCCCCCATCTGAAATTGTAAAACAGAAAATATGAGATAATTTTAATGCAAATTAGAAAACCCTAAATCTTCTAATTGAACTTGTTTGAACTGATTAAGCAACTATAGAAGATAAGGATAACCTACCTCGAAATTTCGTGTGAACATCTGTGAGAACTACTAAAATTGGAGTTAACTGGTGTTTTCTAAATTCCAGTGGTGGAAGACTGGGAGGCGTTTAGGAGACCATAAAGAGGGGGAAAAGAGGAGTATTTGGTCACTCTCGCTACTCTTTATTCACTTCATTTGCTTTCCTTTTTAATAAAAATTTGAAATTTATCTACTCGAGTAATGAATACCTTGCAAACGAAAACCTAAGAATCAAGGGCTCTAACGATGATGGTGAAATATAGCGACCACAAACAAAGCGAAATGCAGAGCCCAGGTGGAGTAAACCTTGCGTTGCTTTTTGCTTGTTGCAGAGAGAAGAAGGTAGAGAGAAGAAACCAATTTTGGGTGGGAAGAAGGTAAATAGAAGAAGCCAGAGAAGAAACTAGAGAAGAAGAAACTAACTGGTGGGAAATGAAGGTGCGAGAAGAAAATGTTAATTTTAAATAGTCAACAGTGACGTTTATTCAACAAAACGTCGCGGTTTCATTTTGTGACGTTTTAATTAAAAAATGTGGTAAAAAGTGTTACAAATCTGCGATGTTTTCATAAATCATCATAGAAAATTCAAACTTTTTGTAACATTTTTTAAAACGTTATGAAAAGTCTTTACGTTTAGTGGCATTTTATCAATAAAACATTGCTGATTGTGATGTTTTCTTGTAGTGAACATAAACATTAATGCCCACCAACAAATTAAACATTTAAGTTATTTCATCACAATTGTAATCATATGTGAACGTCAAAACTATATATAATTCAAACAGTTATAAGAAAGAAAGGACTCTTCAAGCAATTGTAGTGTTATATAGCCTATTATGAATACATTGAATTGAATAGGAGAAGATTCTCTAGTTGGGCAAAACGTTTATGATGACCTTGTTTGGTTGATAGTTGATCAGTTAATTTTTAGCTGATGGACCAAAATTAGCTGTTTGACTTCATCAAACAACTATTTAATTTGTTTGGTTATTGGCTGGTTGGGTTGGCTGATTCAACCCAACCAGCTAAAAATAAGAAGTTGCTTGTAAGCAGTGTTTTAGGTCAATCAACTAATTACCTTTCCTAAAATAACAATTTTGCCCGTAATTTTTGCCTAACCTCATTATCGTCTCTCTCATTTTCTCATTACTATCTCTCTTGTTTTCTCTAGAAGAATCAGTCTCACTCTCATTTTCTAGTCGCATGATCTGTGTTTTTTAGTTCAAAAACTTGTGTTGTTGTAGAGGGCAAGAGGAGGAAGAGAGCAAGTGTAAATGTTTGTGCAGGAAAAGAGGAACCCAAAGACATTGTTTTTAGCAAGAAGAGAGCTATTCTCTTTGTGGGTATTTTAGTTCTTCCTTTTTTTGCAACTCAAGGCTCGAGGTCTTGAAAGCTTAATACCAAGTGAGTTCAGTTCTATTATGTTGTTTAAGCGTCAAAAAGGATGTTTATTTTTTTTACTTGATTATTTTGAATTAGTTGTGATGAATAAAATGTTTCTCTGCATTTCTTTTGGAAATTAAGCAAAACTAGTTTGTTTTTGCCTTTTCTGGTTCATGTTCCACTGTCATTCATATGTGAATTTTTCTATTCATGTATCTATTCAATCTGTTGTATTTTATGGGTTTATTTTATCTTGAGTAATTTTGTATCTTCTCACAAAATGACAGCTATAGCTTAAGCGAGTTCATGATTCAATAGATATAACTAGTATATGAACCTGTAGTTGGTTGTTTTTAATAACTTGATATACTTTTCAGTAATTTGATTAGTAAAGTGACTTGTTCAGATTGAGTACTATCTTGATTGATTGACTAAGGTGATATGATGCTTGATTTGTTCCATTAGTTTTTGATTGAAAAGTGAGTGATGTTGAACTTGTAATAATGTTGCCTTAACTAGGACGAAAACATAAATTAACAACAACTTATTATGATTTTCATCCTGATCAATTGTTTAAGTTAAAGTAAGTAATCCAGCATGCAAAGTATTCACTAACACACTTGCAAAATAAATATATACTAACCTAAAGTTATATAGAGTAGTGAATGAAAACCATCAGGAATATGACATTTTCTAGTCCAAAACCAACAATATTTGTTTTATTTGCTTCTTAGAAAAGTTCAGAAAAAGATAACACGATTTATTTTTTTGGTTAAAGATAGTTCCCCTGCTTTTTGCTACTTGGTGTACGTAGAAATTCTTATCTCTAAGAAAGATAGACAATAATTTCTAAGCTGACATTTATTATGTAAAATACTTCACGCAAGGATAAGTTCTTCTTGCCTTTTCATTCTCATGAACTATGTTCTTCTAAAGCAGGGTTTTTGTCCTGCCCTTTTGTTAATACTGCATAAAAAAGTTATCGTTACCTTGTGCATATATCTTTGTCTGCTTAAGAGAAACTTTTTAATTAGGTACTTTTTTGGTGTCAAGGGAGTAAGTATTTCTGGCAACTATGCCTTTTGTTTTTTGGTTTGGTGAGTAGTGGTATAGATTGGAAGAGAACATATTGTAGTTAAGTTCTTTTCATCTCCAACTGGTTTGAATATTGAATGATCTAGGGCTTTTGTTCTATTATTAATTAAGCAAGTAAAAATTTAAGCTTGGTTCTAGGAATGCATAGTCATAATACCTCCTTTTTTACAATACCTAAATTGTGTTGTAATAATTAAAAAATTTTATCTTTGTTTACAACATTTCATATTGGCATCTTTTTGTCTTTTAAATAAGTTTCATATATATTTTTCAGCAGAAAGTGATCTAGAGGTCCTAAAGGACAAGCAAAAATAAGAGGTGTGGATCATTGTTCATTTGTGAATAACTTTGGATTGAATCTGGTTGGTTTTGAGTTTTCAGTACTGAAGTTTTAAATGTTTTAAAATGAGCTATATTTATAAGCAGCTAGCAGTTCAAAAATATAAACCATCGAATCCCTTTATGTCTCTTCTGAATGCATTAGTATATTTGGAACTGGTGTGCTTGGTGCACTTTATGCATTGGCTCAGAATGAAAAGAAAGATGCAGATGCAGTACTTGAATATGTAAGTCTCTTATTGACCTTTTTGTGTAGTTTATCTGTACCACCTAATTATTAAGATGCTTTGTTCATTTGGAGAAAAAGTCTGCTCCTTGATTTTAAGGAATGTTTGAATGCCTTTTTCTAGTTTTTTGTCTCTCCCTCTCATTTAAGGGCTTATCTTTGCAGTTTCTTTTGGAGACTAGAATAGTAAGATTCTTAAATAGTTTTGTTTTGTTTTGTGGCTTTAGTTAGTTTTCGGGCACATTGAAGAAGAACTAACATCTGCAAAAGGTGAGATATTACAACTGAGGAGTTAAATAAATTCATCAAAAACTTTTGTAAATAGTTATCCATCACAAAAAACTGAAACTGAAGACAAGAAGCGCACTGTTGATGCAAACAGGACAACCAAGAGAAGAAAGCCTAGTTCCTAATGGAAGAGAGCCCAGTACAAGTTGCAACACTGCATCAACATGGTTTTGCTTTGCGCTATCATACTTGACTAGTAGTTGTTTCTAGAAAGTGGTAATTGTATAAAAGCAATATGTAAGGCATATAGAATAGTTGAGATTATAAGTGTAATATCTAATATTAGCAAGTAATGGTATGGCACTAGATTTCATTCATTAGAAGTTGTTAGATGAACTCCAATTTTTATCAATAGTTTTTCTTCCTAAATTTGTGTATACCTGTGATATGGCAAATGGGAAAAGCAACATGTCTATGATGTTTTGCTTTTAGATTATGCAAACACGTAGTTTTATCATTTAATTGAGGTATAATGATTCGAATCCATTCAACTAAAATGTGAAAATGTCAGAGTTCTAGACTGTTTAAACCTTTCTTTAAGTCGAACAATCCAAATTCAATTTAGTTTCAGTCTCAAAGATGTCCATCCCTAGATAACCTTATTCTTATTTAGCAACTTCATTGAAAGAAATTCAAATTTAGATTTTAAGATTGTTGTTGTTGTTATTGTTGTTATTGTTGTTGTTGTTGTTGTTGTTGTTGTTGCTATTGTTATTGTTGTTGTTGTTGTTGTTGTTGTTGTTGTTGTTGTTGTTCTAGTTCTTGTTTCTGTTCTTGTTTTTGTTATTGTTGTTATTGTTGTTGTTGTTTTTGTTGTTGTTGCTGTTTTTCTTGTTCTTGTTCTTGTTGTTGTTGATCTTGTTGTTGTTGTTCTTATTGTTGTTGCTGTTGTTCTTATTGTTGTTCTTCTTCTTGTTGTTGTTGTTCTTCTTTTTTTTGTTGTTGTTGTTATTGATATTCCTATTGCTGTTGTTGTTGTTTTTTTTGTTATTATTCTCGTTCTTATTTTTGTTCTTGATGTTGTTATTATTCTTATTGTTGTTCTTGTTTTTGTTGTTGTTATTATTATTGTTGTTGTTGTTTTTGTTGTTGTTGTTGTTGTTGTTCTTCTTCTTCTTCCTCTTCCTCTTGTTGTTGTTGTTGTTGTTCTTCTTCTTCTTCTTCATCTTCTTCTTTTTCTCGTTGTTTTTGTTGTTGTTATTGTTGTTGTTGTTGTTGTTGTTGTTGTTGTTGTTGTTGTTATTGTTGGTGTTGGTGTTGGTGTTGTTGTTATTGTTGTTGTTCCTGTTCTTGTTCTTCTTGTTATTGTTATTGTTGTTGTTGTTGCTGTTGTTGTGGTAAATGAGTTGAATGAAATGGTGTAAAAGAGACTAGAAATAATAATTGAAGTGTTTGATTTTTGTAATGAACGTCATCTGGGATTTTGCTAAAAATGAAGAGTAGAGAGTTAAATTTTCGATATGAACTTTCATGAATTTGCTGTATTGATGTAGGCATATTTTGAAAAAATTGTCTTATGAAAGTTATAGATCTTTCTTTTAGCTTTCCATTGATATAAAGTTTGCAATTTTTGGAGTTTTGGATCAAAAGTTATAGAAGCTGGAAGTTGTGTATGCGACTGGGATTGAAGGGTGAAAGTTTCCATCGTGCAAATGCATGATAATGAATTTGGTGACGTATAAGTGAATGTCACTATCGTGCAAATGAATGATAGCGAATTTGGAGGTTGAGTAGTGAATGTCACGACTTTCACGGTAGCTACTTTGAAGTTTTCAGGGGTGATGAACATCTGGTGGTTTTTGGGCAATATCTTCTTCATCAGACCTCCAAATGAGACGAGACTTAGACCATTAGACTCGTAAGACATTGATCTACTGCTCCACAAAAAACCATAGCCATCTGAGATGAATTAATAGAGATTGAGTAATAAAAGTTTAATGGGTCTGACTTGTGCTCTCACCCAAATTTTGTCCTTATCTGTCACACCCATGACTCTTGCACACTCATGTTCCTCTCACGCCTGTGACTCCTGCACCCCAATGACTTTCCTCTTTCATGACCATGAGTTTAAATTGCAATGACTGATGTTTAATTGTCCCACCAAGTTACTGTTCTCCTCAATAGTAGCCATGACTTGCAATTGATCTAAACACCTGAAAGAAGTTTGCAAACTGGACAGTCTTGCTCCTTTCGACTATAACTTCTTCTGTAGACATCCAAATTACTTGATTCTTAACCAATAAATTCTTAACACATTATTATATCTCTCCACAAAAACTTGTAGCATTATGAATTGATTTGAAAATTTTGGATCAAATGAAAGTGTGGGAATTTGTTGGAATAGTGTGAATAGGAATATCTTACTGAACATACTTCAGTATTTCGATTATATTTGGATCTGTGGGATTCCAAACGAGATGATTTTTGATTTGAAGTAAACTAGACAAATCGTACTACAAATCATATGAAAAATTCAAAATGTAATTCAGTCTCTAAGATGGTTAATGTTTGGATGGAAGTTATGTATAGTACACTATTTTTGAATATGAACAGCCCAAAAATATTTGAGGTATATCTTCCAAATTACTAAACCAAATTAAGTGATTTTGGTGTCAATAGAAACACAAGACATACAGGAACATTTTTATAGAAGAGAGTATGAGCAAATTACATATTTTGACCTTTTGATTGAACATGAACAGTAGACCTAAAAGTGTGTTTTGGAAAAATCTGAAGTGATTCAATGAGAAATGAATTGTGAATTTAATGGTGTTAGTGAGGCATAAACCTAAGTAGAAATTATACTTAGATGAGTTTTGATATGAGAATGATTTTTTGATGAAATTGATGGGAAGATACCCCGGATTTTCATGAACATGCATTGTACATATTTCATTTCATACAGGTGCATTATTAAATACTTATGATTGGACAAATTGTGATTTATAAGTATGTTGTTTGATATAGACGAGCAACTGGAACATCAACCACCAGACGTTGTCAAAAATTCCAGGAATTAGCTTCGAGAACAACTTATGAGTAACCTAGATGGTTTCTCT
>JAOQMP010000005.1:2545423-2557305 GCA_027563575.1 Erythroxylum pedicellare | reverse complement strand
GCATATGATAAACAATAATTTGTGGGAGCAACCAATCTTCTTACATCAATCAAATTGTTAAGCTGTCCTCTCTCTTTTTTCTCTTGTCAAAAACATAGTGTTCAAGAACAAAATGCACTTGATTGCCCCACAACACCCTTGAAATTAAAACAAAAGGAAACTAAAAAAGCAAAAAAGAATCAACATTTATTTCAATATCATCGTCAACACCCGGTCGAAGTTTAATTGAGGTATAAGATCTAAAAGGGTTCGACAATATGCAGTCTTATTCATACTTAATAGAGAGATTTATAATATTTCAATATATTTTATAAAAAGTAAAAAAATTACAATTCCCCTTAGTAAAGTTATTTATTTTTACAAATGCTTTTATTATAAAAAAATCATAGTACTCTATGATTTTTAAATGTTCTTTTAATTAAATTTCTATGAATATTTTAACAAAAAATGATATTAATTAAGTGAATTTTAACTTATTTAACATCCAAATAATTTGATAATTTTTAATATACGCAAAATTTAAAATTTAAAATTTATATTAAATATATTTTTAGAATAAGTGAAATATGTTAAAGCTAATCCCTTTTACTTCGCATTCCCAAAAATTAACACAACTCTTACCTTTTTCTTACTTGCCTCCAACATTTTCTTAGCATTGCAGGCAGGCGGTGACCCGGCGATTCCGGTCAATGACGCCAGGATTGACTTGCAAAATCACCGATGGGTGACCGCAAAACACGACACGTGTCGGCCAACAGAGATTAAAAGAGCGAAACTGTTGAAAATGAGGAGGTCAGCATGAAACTGCCGACAACGAGACACCGTCACATGGATGTCGGGCGGTGGGGACCACACGCTCCAAGGAACCTCCTCTTCTAAGTTATGGCTTGGGGCACATGAATGTTTCACGAAAAGGTTGACTTGCTCCTTAAGTACCCCGACATGTGGGTCCCACCTGTTTGGTTTTTTCTTTTTTAAAACTCACCTTCCCAGTTCCAACACACGAGCACTTCCAAAAGGTTGGGCTATGCTCCGGTGTGTGCTCCCCTCCCTTATTTATGTACACCTCACTTGATTCTCCATTAGATCACAGTTTATGATTTGATGAACGTTATTTTTATATGGTTCTCAATAAAATGTATTTTTTACTATATTCATTATTATTATTATTATTATTCTCTCGAATAAATCAAAAATACCCTTAGTGTTCGGATTTGTATTTACATACGTGGGTGACTGAAATAAATTAAATGGAGTAAATTACAAAATCATTACACATTTGTCATATTTTATTTAATATAAGAAGAATTTATTAAATTTTTTATAATACTTATTTTAAAGAATAAAAATTAAAGAGTAATTAAATTTTTTTATTTATTGTTAAATTTTAAAATAAATTTAATGTTTATTTATTAGTGATATTAAGAAAAATAATTTTTTGGGTTGATTTGTATCTCTTTATTTTAAATACAATAAAATATTTATCTTTTGTGTTTTTGAAGCATTTTAATATTCTTTATACAAAGTTAAATAATTCAATTTTTTAACATAAAATATTATAAATTCTAAGGACAAATAACTGATTAATTAATATAAAAAGATAAGTGATATTTATTAAAAGGTAAAAGTTTAGGATTAAAGAAGAGAAAATAAAAAAAACTATGGAGTAAGAGATTCACTAAATCCAGTGAAATTCTAGGCACGGAAGTACAGGATAATACCTTTCGACCTGAACGACCGGGTCGGACGAAGGGACCGACCATCGGGCCCGAACTTTAAAGGTAACTCGAAATCACTCGCTTTCCACTCAATTACTGTCACATGGGCAAATCACAACCGTTCTTTTCATAACACGTGTCCTTCTAAGAGTGGTTGAATGATTTTGCCGGCCAAATCATAGCCCTACGTACATATTTATATGTACATCAACCCGCTTGAGGCTAGAGTCATTGTTCACTACGTACAGTTTTGCAGCCATAGCTTACAAGAAAAGTTGAGGTCACCGGAAAATTCCTTAGCCGGATTCCAATACCGTCGAGATGAATTTTAACGAGACCGAATTGACCTTGGGATTGCCAGGCAAGTCCAGGGAGAGTAATACAAGTAATGGAGCCAAAGCTGGCGTGAAGCGTGTATTTCTGGACACGGTTGATCTAAATCTTGGCAGGTTTAACGACTGTGCTGATTCTAAGGATTGCGATGAGTTG
Source organism: Erythroxylum pedicellare (assembly GCA_027563575.1). NCBI lineage: Eukaryota > Viridiplantae > Streptophyta > Magnoliopsida > Malpighiales > Erythroxylaceae > Erythroxylum > Erythroxylum pedicellare. The sequence continues at coordinate 2,555,098 of JAOQMP010000005.1, read as the reverse complement.
GAGAATGATGTGTCGAGCGCTACGAAGTCTCCTGGGGCAAAGTGAGATTTTCTGGGTTCCTGCATGAATATGGAGTTGGGAAGTCTTCAAAAGTCATGTTTAACGATGGAGTTTACTGATAATTTATTGGTGTTCGTGTATGTTCAGGGCACAGGTGGTTGGGTGGCCGCCGGTGAGAGCGTCAAGGAAGAACATGGTCAAGAGCTGTTTCAAGTACGTGAAGGTGGCGGTGGACGGAGCTCCGTACCTGAGAAAGGTTGATCTTGAGATGTACAACAGTTATGATCAGCTACTAAGTGCCCTGGAAGACATGTTCTCTTGTTTGATCATAAGTAAGCGGAATTCAACATTCTCTTGTGTTCTTCGTGGTGAACTATGGATAGTAATATACATTTTTTTAAGATTCTGAAATTTCTTGGGTTAACTTACAGGGATTGAGTTGAATCAGAAGAAAATAATGGATCAAGTGGATGGTAGCGAATATGTTCCTACTTTTGAGGACAAGGATGGAGATTGGATGATGGTTGGTGATGTACCATGGAAGTAAGTTTCAAGAGCTACCCATCAAAGTATTGAACCATCTTTTCATTTCTTCTTCTTTTGGTGTTCTCATTTGTCAAAATTTTCTATGTTTGATCAGAATGTTTGTTGAATCATGCAAGAGATTAAGGTTAATGAAAAGCTCTGAGGCAGTTGGGATAGGTAAGTCTTAAGAATTCTTTGTCTTGGAAATTCTTTGTTCTTCATATATGATGGCAGAATTTTGATTACATTTGTTATCTTTTTAATTGATTCAGCTCCAAGAACACCTTCAAAAGGGTCAAGCTCAGGTTGATGGTGGATGGAGATGATGAAGCCTTAAACAAAACATCCTTGAAACAAATCGGACTTTGGTCACATAACTTTTTTCTCGAATGTACAGAGGCCTTTTGCCTTGTTTTTCTGATACCAGCTGTTTTGTTTGTGATACAGTTTTGAGCTTTTATGTTTAGAAACCTATAGAAACGAATAAAGAGAAAGAGATGTCTGTAATTGATTATGGTGTTTGCTTAGTTCCAGCTGATACCGATACTAAAATTCTGGGTTTGTCTTCCTTCAAAGTTTTCTTTTATATAGAAGATGATTGTGAAATTGGATTTTTCTTAGTCTCAGTTGTGTATTTCACATCTGTTTTTGTATTTGATATGAAGATGATATGCATATTTCTTCCAAAGCCTATCATGCTCAAATTAAGAGAAGTTTAACCTATTCTACAATATTTCAATCGGTTACGTGGTACTAATTTTAAGAGTCTTTTTAAATGCTTAATCTCACTTGATTATATTCGAAAACTTTAGTATCTTTAAGATTTGTATTTATGATTCATTCGATGGAAGTTATTGTCGGGAATTCTCCAGATAAGAGTCGAAAAATGATTATAGTGGCTTATTAAAGGATGTTCCATGATCATTAAGAATAGAAAAGAAAGGTTATATAATATAATGCCTTGATATAAAGAGAAGGGGAGTGTTTTATGCAACTTGATGATAAAATTGAGTATGAGAATCCATGATGAAGCTGAACAAGCTCATGAACTAAAACAGAACTAGAACTTCAGTTTGTCATCATTTTATATGACTGGAGGCTTTGAGTGCACTGCTGAATATTCTCAATCTTTGGGTTGATTTAGGCCCCTAAAGCCACTCAACTGGTAGCCCAAGTTTGATGAACTGAAGCAAGTTTGCTTCTGTGTGAGTAGGAGGAATATCGATGCAGAAGAAATGAGACGAGGAGCTACTTTTTGAGCGTTCATAAACACTAAGCACATTGTATGGCCAAAAACAACCTGGTAGAGTCTTGACTTATCGTTGGAGATGACCAGGAACTACTTTTTGGGTGTTCATCAGATTAAAAACACTAACTACATTGTCTGACCCTAAACAACCTGGTAAACTCATAGACTTATCGTTGGTGATGATACGATAGGTTAGCTCAAATTATTGGTCCAGGATAGCTTTGATTTATGATGGTCACGTACAACTATATATTCAAGAGGACATTGAAGGGTTTCCATGTGGAAGTTGCCATTAATGCATGTTTCTCATGGCTGGAGCGTTCTTTTTCACAGAAATGAAGAGTCCTGCTTACTTCATCAGGATAAACATCCACCTGTCAACAATAATTTGTTGGGGCAGAGTAGAAACTGAACTAGAAACCTCCAAGCTTACAAAGATACTCAAATTTTCCTCCTATATATATGTGTTACTGGAGCTTCTTTCTCAATCTATCAAGTACCAAATTCTCACCTCTAAGGATAACAGAGTTGCAGAAATGGATCCCCCACCACCACAAGAAATGTCATACTTTGATCATGTCCAGAAACGAAATGATGAAAAAGGACTCCTCTATGCCTTGTACTCTTTCTTCCCTTTCTCTTGCTTTTTCGTGTATTCTTCACACAATTCTTAGGAGCCAGTATTGTGTAATGCAGGTAGAGTTATCATACATTGGAGATTCTGATAAATGCTTAATTTCCATTCTGATGCAGATGTTTCGCTCTTTGTTGTTGCTGCTGCTGCTACGAGACTTGTGAGTGCTGTTTGGAGTGTTGCTGCTGCACTGGCTAGATCATTTGGAATGAGCATATCAGGAATTCCTTGTTTTTGACAACTATGGTTGTCACTACTATTGTTATTATTATCACAGTTACAATAATTTGTTGATTCCAAAAGAGAAAGTCATGTATGCAGAGTGATGTTCCAGTTCGATGTTCTTATTTTCTTGTAAAAGTTTCTTCTCAAGATGCCATGTTTATGAGATTGTAAATCCTTGAAGAATTAATTTACTTCTGGGAATCGAATATGTGATTTAATGTACACAACATTGACATTTGAAGAATTTACATGTAGCTGCTCTACTCATAGGATGAAGATTAACAGCATGCGAATTACGTAATCTAAAACAAAATTGGGAACTAACCTAATCACTGAGAATAGGGTTCCTCCCTTCATCAATTTCAATCAGCAAGACATTCTAAGGATCCGATCCGTTAGGTCCTTCGGCATAGAGGGTCGGAAGGTAAGCCTTGTATGCAGGCAGGTAACGTGAAACAAAATCTTTAACCTGCAACATGTCCAAGAAAAAGCTTCAGATTAGGAAAAAAGTGCCTTCCATACAATGAAAACTGATGTAAAACATACAATAAGAGAATAAAATGATGGCAGATGAGCAAACCTCCTCATCGGACATCCCAGGTTTTCCAGCCTCTCTCATGGCAATCTCTGCCTGCAGAAAAGGAAAACATTAATCAGTGACAGAATCATGACACAACGTTATTTGAAGACGCAGGATGATCGGGATAACAAACAACCTGTAATCTCCACTGATATACATAACTGGGGTCCTGAATCTTGATGATTACCCATGCTTTCACAAATTTGTCCCATGCATCATAATAGGCTTCAAGATTCTTGTTTACTGTCTCCAGCTAAAAGTTGAACAGAAGTATAAGCTGGGCAGAATACCGAGAGGAGAAAAAATAATCAAAAGCTAATCATCCACAACACAATTTTCAAGTTCTAACCTGTGGATCAACAGCTTTGACAACTTCCATCGGAAGGGGCTTAAACCCAAGCATCCAACCTTCAAACAGCACCACCTAAAAGATTACCCCGGAGAATATTTATTGAGACAGTGTCGTTTAGATATTTTATTTTGAAGATCAAACGAATCTATAGCTATCTGGTTGGAATTTGCATGTAAGAACCAAAACGATCTTTTAACATAAACCCAAATTGTTATCTCTTTTGTCCTTTAAAGTATCTTTGGGTTCATGCTACCAAGGAAAACCATATTCACAAATTACAGGGAATTGTTTCTCTTCTGGGACAAAGATCATTGTAACACAAATCTAACAATCTTGGTAGTCATTCTTACTGTCAATGGACCTTCGGCTACAGGCCACATTGAAGGATCAAATCTGTCACCCCTCCCATTGAATGCCGACTGCAAAAGAGAAATAGATAACCATTAGCAACTTTGAGTCCGAGAAATTGAAAGAATGTGAAGATCAAACTGAACTGTAATCTGCATACTTTATCATATCGGGGTAGCCTCATCTTCATCCCTGAAAACTTAGGATGAAAATTAAGTCAAGAGACAAGAGAAGCATAAAGTAAAAGAAAAATGGTACTCTAATCAAGTTCTAACCTTCTTTAGTCAACTTGGTCAGACCTGTCAGAGCTTTAACTGAAAATAGAAGATCATGGCTCCCAGCATTTCCACGGAGCTGGAGGAACAATACATTTAAAGAAAAATAATCAAGAACAAAAGTAGACATTTAGGTTTCACCTTTCCATTGCAGTAAAGACACCTCAGTTAGTTCCTTTACTTGAAATAAAGAATATATTTATCTCTACCTCAAGAAGTGCATTTCCTGGATTTGATTCTCTCAGTTTGGCCTGCAATTCATATAATTGGCATCAGCAACAAAATGAAGAAGACAAGGTAGATACCAAAAAGCTTACATGATTACCTGATCCTCTGCTGTCAAATAGAAATCATCTATTGATAATGTTGCTGACTTCCTGGAAGGGTAAGATACGTCAATATTTTCAGTTGTATTAGCAAACATAGAATCACCATCAGCTATAACAACTGTGTACCTGCCAGTTACTTTGAAAAGATAATCAAGGGCAAAGACTAGTGTAGTCTTTCCACAACCTTGTGGTGCACTAAAACCAACCTAAAACCAAGAAAACAAAAACTCCAGAATCATAAAAACATTAACTTGCAGGTTATTAACATTCACTGTGAAGGTGCTACCATCTTGAGGTGCTTTAAGTTGAAACGAGTAAGAGGAAATAAAAGTCTGCCATACTAATGATTGGTTGACTTATATGCAAAGGAATGAGACCTAAAGCAGGCACTCCTAGCAAAAGGAAGTGAGTACAAAACCACTTAATACCACTAAAGGAGGTATATCTTCACCATCCTGAAACTGGGATCTGTGCTTAGAAATCTTATCTTCACACCACATGAAGACTGGTATATAGTAGTGATAGAACCTAGCTTTTTGAGGCTCTGTGAGATACAAATCATTCAGCTGAAATAGCCGGCACAAATGCGAACCATAAGATATCCACTTGTCTACAGATTCTGCAATATTTTCGGGATTCAAACCCAACTTGCTTAGAAGAGGGCCTGAGCATATGAAATCGAAAAGGTCCTGTACAGAAGATACTTCTGCAGGTGATGTGGGAAATACTGAATGCTTCTGGGCTTTTGCCCACTTTTTGCTGGAAGCAGAGTCTTGAATTAAAGAATTCTCTTGAATCCATGAATGTCCGCTACCTGCTCACAACACTAAAAGAATGTAAAATTTAACGAATTCATTAATAAGAAGTACCAATTATTGACAAACAAACATGAACGAGCAGAAGTATCAATTTTGACAAGAACCATTCTACACTTTGTTATGTGCCCATGCTTGGGATAGAGTTCAAGGACGATTCTCAGGAAAGTTAATCTCTTTCCCCTTATTTACGTTGGTTCCCTTCCTTGCAGAACCTATTTTTGGTGATGAAAAAAATTGGCAGCACTTGTCAAAGACGAGGATTGCCGAGATTGGGCTAAATTACTCTACTGCTGATTAGCTAATTTTTATGATAACTTCTTCCTTACTTTATTGCATAACATAATAGCCTTATTTAGGCAAAGAAACACAAAAGTTCCACCAAAACTAGGACTCCTAGAAAGACTCCTATTCAAGCTGTTTTTTATTAACATAACTATAACAAAAACTAGTGCAGAAATAAAAGGGAAATAATAGACTTCTACTAAAAATCAAATACTCCTCTAATAGACTCCTAATTCAGACTCCTCTAATAGACTCCTAATTAAACACGCATCGATATCATCACTGCCCTCTTTGACATCAAGCTTGCCCTCAACCTCGAAATCAAGTTATGCTAGTGATGGTATGCAAAGATATCTCCTCCTCTTCTTCCTCAGAATCTGGCACCTCAATCCAAAATAGTCTCTTACATTTGTGCCCCACCGAATAAGACTCGTCGCAATTGGAGCACAAACCCTTCTATCGTCTTTCAGCCATTTCCACTCTGGTTAAACGTCTTCCCATCGAGGGTGGAGTACTTGCTATACTAGAGGTTGTTGTTTTAGCCCCTGAGTTTATCTTACTTCCTAAAAGTGTGGCTGCACTCGCGCTGGTGTTGTTACTACTACTGTCCAGCTGCGAAGATGGCCATAAGGTGGTGTTTCGGCTGCCTCTTGCCCCTTAGGGGTACCTGCATACATTGTAATTTTCTTTCACATGCTCTTGGTAAGTTCATTGCAACCCCAAGATTAACAGGATATTGCATCTCCACCTCGATTCGCAGCCCTTCTACCAACCCAACTGTGAATAGATTTACTTGTAGGTCTCATGGAAGCCCTATGGTTCCAGCTAGTAGTGTTTGGAATTGGCGTTGATATTCTTCTATGCTCCCTATCTGCTTGAGGTTTGCCAATTCTCCTACAGGGTTATTGTTAAGGTGAGGGCCGAATCTCCTATTGCAATAGTTTTTGAAAGAGTATCAATGCATCCTTGGTTCTTCTTCTTTAAGTTGGAAGAACCATAGTTGGGCATCCCCATTAAATGAAAGGCAACCAATCTTACCTTCTCCTCCTCCGTTGTTTGTTGGCTTAGGAAAAACTACTCACACCTGTGAAGCCAAACCAACGGATCCATCGACCCATCATCCGTTGGAAATTCCATCTTAGTATATTTAGGCACCATTGCCCCGTTGCCTCCATCGGTCCTCTCCTCCCGTGGTGGTGGTGATGGTGCCTGATACTCGCTCGATTTTGCGCCTTCCAACCTTGCAAACATGTGGATAATCTCTGCATATTGAGCCTTTAATTCTTCCTGCCTCATCTCATTAGCCCGTATAATCTGATCCATCTACCAATCTACTGAAGATTGCTTTGCAGTTGAATGACTTGTTTTGTCCATAAACTCCTGCTTTGATACCAAATTGTTATGTGCTCGTGCTTGGGATTGAGTCCAAGGACGATTTTAATCTCTTTCCCCTTATTTACGTTAGTTCCCTTCCTTGCAGAACCTATTTTGGCGATGAAAAAAACCGGCAGCACTTGTCAAAGACAAGATATGCCGAGATTGGGCTAAATTACTCTACTCCTAATTAGCTAATGTTTATGATAATTTCTTCCTTATTTTATTGCATAACGTAATAGCCTTATATAGGCAAAGAAACACAACAGTTCTACCTAAACTAGGACTCCTAGAAAGACTACTATTCAAGCTGTTTTAGGACTCTTAGAAAGATTCCAATTCAAGCTGTTTTTTATTAACATAACAAAAACTAGTGCAGAAATAATAGGGAAATAATAGAATTCTACTAAAAATCAAATACTCCTCTAATAGACTCCTAATAAAACACTCATACTCCTCTAATAGACTCCTAATAAAACACTCATCCATATCACACTTCTAAATCATAGAAATACATGTTAACAACATAATCAGACAGCATATTTGGACGTGTCACAAGTCCCTCAAATTCAAAAATAATTCTTGCCTTCAACTTTTTGCTGGCAGACCGCAGACAATGTTCTAGAAAAACTAGGTCTGGTTCGTGAATGGACTCCCAATGTTAGCAAATTCTATGGTTACCCATTAAGTAGAAATTGTGGACCAAAGACAGAATTCACTTTCTTGCTTCAGCAGACACCATTGGTGTGCTTTGCAACTTAGAAGCTGAATCCTATGACCACTTGTTCTGTAGCTGCTTCTATTCCACTTCAATCTGGAACACTATTCTTGCAGATCAACTTGCTGCATCGGCAAAATCTAGTGCTGTGGACTTCAAAGGTCACGTTTAGCAACAAAGGGGATTATGTTTTATTTAAGATCGTGTTTAGCTGTACAGTCTACATGCTTTGGAAGGAAAGTAATTCTAGAATTTCAAGAACCAGAGAACTTAGTCTTCAGTTATCTCACTGGGTTAGAGATTTCTTGGAACAAAACTCATCTCTTACGATTTGTGGAACAAGCAATCAATTTTCACTCGTTAGCCTTCATAAACCAACTTAAATTCAGCTTTCTAAATTCCAGAACCACACCAAGCTTATCAACAATAGTCTACTCAACAACACAGCTTTCTTAGCGAAAATTTTAGAACGGTAGTAAAACGAGTCAAACATGTTTAACATCATAATCTTCTTTTGTATTCATTCAACTTTCCCATTTCAAAAAGAATTTTAAAAAAAAGGAGAAAAAGACAAAATAAACTAGCTTAAACAGAGCAGCAAGTTAGCAATGCAATCAACGAATTAAGTGCAATAATCATACGAAACTAAATCCAAGTTGAAAACTTCACCTGATTTTGAGAAATTTGTAGGCATCAGAAAAAGCTTAGAAGACAGGAGGTTTGACTTCGATTTTGATTTGGTTTGCGTGAATAAAGAAGAGAGAACAGAGAGCTCGTGAGAATAAGATACTGATTGAGCTTTAAAATTCTGATAATTGCAGCAGTAATGATCATGATTGTTGTATTTGGATAAGTTAGTACGTGGCAATGACGACAGTAGATTCAAAGCCGCCATTTTTGTATTTCTTGGATCTACACCTTCTCTCTGGTTCTATCCCCTGTTTTCTCGCAGGAGCTTGCAAGTCAGCAAAGAGAGATAAGTCTCCAGTTACCCAAGTACCTTGAAGGAATGCCACGTGTTGCTTGTTATATTTTTCACATTTTATCTTTTATTTTCCAATAAAAAAACAAAACATGGATTGATTAAATATGTAAATATCTTCTTTTGTGTGTGGTAAAACATTTTATTTATTTTAAAAATATTTTATATTTTGATATTACTAATATATATATATAAATATATATGGTATTAAAAATATATAATAATTTGTAAACAACACGTGATAAAAATTTTATTATTATTTTAGTATAACTTTAATAATAAATTATGATAAAATAAATTAACAGAAATTTAACAAGTTTTTAATATTTATAATACTTTAAACTATATTTTTAATAATTTCAGAATAAAAATTTTCATTTTTGAAATAAGCAAAACAATATGAAAATTTATTTTATTTAGTTTTAAGAAATTGTAACTATTAATTTATTAGAAATTTTAATTTTGTAAAAATTTAAGGAAGTATGTGATAAGAAATGAAAATTACCAATTTTCAATATATAAAACATAAAATTTTAAATTTTAAATCCCATATATTTTTTATAAATTTTTATCAAATAATTTACATAAATCATATAATAATTATTATTTTTCATTTTTATTGTTTTAATTACTAATAAAAAATATATTTTTTTATAACTAGAGATGTCAAATTAATTTTAGACAAGCTCCGATTTGATTATAAAAAAAGACTTTTCCAATCAGTATTATGAGTTTTGTATTGTACCGGCCCAAAATTGATACCGAATTTTAAGTTTTAGTACCGAATTTAAATACCGATTAGTGCCGAGTCATTTTGGCTGTATCGGCTGGTATTCAGAATATCGGCCAGTACCGAAAATTTTAAAAAACTGAAGGACTTTTTTACAAAATTTTCCTCCCCTCCTCCTTCCCCCCTTTTTTTTCAAAGTTTTTAAAATAATAATAAATATTTTATTACTAATAATAATTATAAATTAAATAAAA
>JAOQMP010000005.1:2520239-2545323 GCA_027563575.1 Erythroxylum pedicellare | reverse complement strand
TATTTGAAATTTATATATTTTAAAAATATTTTTTAAATTTAATTATATTTATTAATAATTATTAAATTAATTTTATATATTAAATTAAAATTGTGATTATATCTAATTAAATGTAAAATGAAATGGAATATGAAAAAACAACAATTCTAAAAAAATAATTCAAAATTTTAAATTATTTTCATTATTTTACAACAAATTATTATATTTAGATAATTATCATATATAGATATATTATATATAGATAACTATTATGTATAGAAATAATTAAAATATAATAAAGATATATATAAGCTAAAATGGATAAGATATAAACAAAAAAAACTAAATTAAATAATCTACAACTTTACAATATGACAATAAATTATTTTGTAATTTTTAAAAAAATCAAAGACTATTTTATAAATTTAAAATATTACCCGAAACAGTACCCGATATTAACCGGTACCGGTACAGCACCATACCAAAAGTCAATCCGGTACCAAATCCAATACGGTATTCATAACATTGCTTTCAATCCATTGACTGAAATTCTGATGAAGTTTTATGGACTTGCAACTGATATATGTTGGTTTTCAGTAAATAAGGTTTTGGAGGGCAATGCAACAAGTTTTTAAGAGAAAAGATCAATATGGATAAGCAAAGACAAGATTATACATAAAAAAGAGTTGAAACAAAGAACAAAGTTAAGAGACTGCTTAGTTACATTCACCACTGAAACTTGAGAGAGAGTTTATGTGCTGAAAAAACATTGGAGCTGCAAAGAAATTGTATCTTAGTGGGATGACAACCTTTTCCTGAGATTGCCTGACACAGGTTGGAAATACCAAACCTGACAAAAGAGCCTATGAACAAAGAACTTGGGGGCCACAATATGGGGCAGATTACATATTAAACAAGGTTAAATTCTAGAACATTTATGACCTGATGGAAGAAGTGATAATAATCTAGAAGGAAATTTGTTTGAGAAGTGTTAACAAGTGTTAGCAACTGCTGTTGACAGTGTAGATTCAGTCATTCTACCTTCAAAAACAGGGTTGCAAGTAGTTCTGGGGAAGTCAAAGCTGCAACAGATTTGAACTGACAAATAGAAACAACAACAGGTTAGCAAATGCCTCACAAGAACAAAGGAAATTATGCAGAAATTGGACTCAATACGAACACCGACATTTTATGCTCAAGTGAGGGATGCACAAATAATTGTGAAGTTAAGGCAATCATGAACTTCTTGACTTGTGTTACCATCTAAGGGAGATACCTTCTGTTGCTTATACTTCATCCTTACAGCATTCAGAGGACATCCACTGGTTCTCAATTGTTGATCTTGTATTGCATGAACAGTAGATTTAAGGTCTGATGCCTTGTAAGAAGAATAGTGTTCCAACGTCGGATTCTGTCAAAATGTAAAGCAATCTCAATAGTTTGCTCTGGAATCACATACATTATCAAGGATCAACTAAAGGGAAGAAAAATGCTGACCCATGGGTGGTTTGTTTGATCCAGTGTCCATCTAGCTAGAAATACAGCTGATGCAGCAATAAGTGAAGGAAGGAAATTCAAGAAACTATACTCCACTAGTGTCAGTTCTGCTAAATAATCAGCCAAGTACTCCAACTCATAGCTAGGGCTCTGCAAATATGAAACCACGAGTGAAGTAACGTCTTGTGTTCATTTTACATAGTATTTACCTACAGAATAATCAAGAACATCTGATATGAATCAACAAAATTACCTTGTAACATGCCTGTGCTGCACGTAAAAACCTCCTACAATAACAACAACAACAGCATCTCAGTTTAGTCACCATTGTTGAAAGGAGTGAAACTGTCAAAACAATAGGTCAACATTTGCTAGATATTTTAAGTACCTGAGAAATGTTTTTGTAGTGGGAGCAAATATTTGAAAGCCAAAATATTTCAGCACCTGAATTTCCATTGCTATCACCTGTGCTTATACTGGTCAGGAATGCAACTAGTAGTCCAAAGTGGAGAAAATTAAGTGAACAGCTTGTTGTGCAACAGGGAATTTCACATTATGGTTTAGTTTTCCAACAAGACAAATTCCATCCTTGATTTTAATATCCTGTATAAATTTGTGCAATCCATACTCAAAACTATCATGCAAGTCTGAAAATGCTACTAGGCTGTCCATGTAGAAACAGGTTCAAATAGATCCATTGTATATTCATCCTTTTGATGTCCACACTATTGGATTCAGTCAACAAGTTCAATCGATGTAGATTATTGACACGTATTTGACCCTCATGAAACCAACAGCACAAGGCTATCACAAATTTATGATTCAATCACAAGTTTAATTTCTTGATGTGAAAGACACCTCAATATCATTCAGAACCTACAATTTATCAATGATGATACTGCTCCTGAAGCCTTAGAATCAAGCTTTAACAAAATCATCATCCATGTAAGAGGAAGAGAAATCATATCTCAGCAAGTTGTGACTGTTATACGATCACATACCTCCTCTTTTGTGTAGGTGTTGTCAGTGATGAAACAAAAATCTTCCACACGTGGCGCGCAGATCTCTTCATACTTCCTTCAAGATATAGATAAAGTACATCACAAAAGGCTTAAAAGTAAACAAAGATGAATACACGCAGTAATGGGCTGAGCAGGGCTTATGGATTATATGAATACATATATGTCTATGTGAGATTGTACGTCTCTTCAAGAGGATCTTCTTTTGTTCTCAAATCATAATCATTAAAAACTTGAGTATTCTTCAGTGCCAATGATGAATTTAGCAATAGTTATTAACTTTAGGACTTACGAGGCAATCAGCATGCATGTGATACCCAGCAGTTGAAGTCTATGTCTTTCAATATAGTTTTGAGAGAGGAACCAATCTATGAGATATACAGTGAGGTAAAGCGTATCCGGCACCAATTTATATTCCTCAGACACCTGAAATCAATATGGATTAATTATAACAACAAGGATTGTTTAGTGATTTTTTATTAGTTTAGATTAACATATCGAAACTAATATTGTAATGGCATTCTCATTCTGCTTGACCAAGATAAAAACTTCAGAAATAACCCAAAGCAAGCAGGGAGAGATATGCAGGTCTGAAAAATTAATCAGCAGTTAGAATGAACACCCACAATAGATTGTTCTATGCAAGTTTCCAAGTTGCCTTCCCCTGAAACTAGAGAAGATACTGAGCATTCGTGGACCCAACTCCCATGCAATATGTTGACAGACGTGAGGAAGAGAAGGATTTTCAGTAAGAAACTATGGCACAATATTATATCACAAAAAGTACTCGACAGAGGACATCTGAGAGGGGGAATCAGTTGCAGCAAAGGTAGGTTATCAAAGTAAACTGACCTCCACAAGCCAATCAACTAGAATCCCCCGCATGCTTTGACTGATGTCTTTCTGTATTGTTTCCATAAATGTAGGAATAGGTCTTCTGGCGAGCTGTTGAGCAAATTAATGAGGGGTTAACAGTAAGTTAACAGCAGTATCATGCTCAGGAAATTGGAGCGAAATCCAAAATTTACAATTCATCTACCATGATGACTGATAATGCATCATGCTTTGATCAAGGAAAACAAGTGTACTACCATGGATACTGTATTGAAACCAAAGGAGCTTCAGATTTCTTGAATTTAATATGAACTTTTGCCTTGGAGAGGACCAAGTTTGTACCTTGGAAACTCACTATTTATTTAAAAAAACAAAATTTGAGAAGGAGAAATGGGATTGACAGCACGAACCTCAGCAACACGTAAATTACTATAGATATCAAGAGCATAGAGGCTGCAAAGTTGAGGATCCTTTTCGTCGCAGTCAATGTCTGTAAAGCTGATATCACTTGATGTTAAAGAGCTCTTGAACAGACTACATTTCTCTGCTAGTAACACAAGAAAGTAAAGCGTCACCACCTTTTATGAAGCCATACAGCAGAAGAAAAAAAGTGCAGTTATTACTTTAAAAATTATTTCTAGCAAAATTGTGATCCATGATATTTCCATTCACCTAGTTATATACAATGTGAATGTTGTTGATAAGCTGAAGGCAAAATCCTAAACAGAAGAGGAAGGAAGTTAAAGGCACTGAAAGTATGTCTTGTGGTTATTCAGACTTTTTAGAGAGAATTTGTAGTTATTCAACAATGATAAGCCATACCACGATTACAAACCATCTCTGAAGCAACTTTTTCATGCAAATTATAGTTTTGTTTACCTCTTTCAAGTATTCAGAAAAAAAATCCAAAAAATCACAGGTAGATGAGAAGGAATTCACAGGGGACATTTGATACAGCATGTATCTTAAGGATATTTTACTCATTCCTGACACAGTACATCAAATGTATGAACTTCACATGTAGATTTTCTAACTCACCCCCAAATGTTTGAGAAAATAAGAAAAACCAAGAAAACATGTAGATATATTTGCTAGGTTGCCAATTTTTCATTAGGTGGGAAAGAGAAGAGAATGTAACCTATCTTCGGAGGACCATGAGCTTCTAAAAGCACTCTAGAAGTCTGATTTTGAAGCTGGTTGATATCTGCGTCCAACTTCTGGATGTTGTTCAATCGAGAAGCTACCTCCTTTTCCAAAGTATTAGAACTTAAGACCTCTGACTTGGGTTCTTCTCTTCTTGCTTGTTGAACAATTTTTTTCTTTGATTTAAATTGAAGATCCGCAGCAATTGAAGGGGCCACTTTGGACACTTTGAACACTCCTTTCTTAGCTTGCTTGTCATGTTTAGCCTTTAATCAGCAAAAGAGGTTCAGATTCTTAAATGTGAACTTCTGAAAATTCAGAGGGAAGTAAAAACAATTTTGACTTTAAGTTAGGCATTTCAAACACATCTGACTGTTAAGATTACATATTTGAACATGCAAGCAGAAGAAATGGTTAAAATTGTCTCTTATTTTCTTTGTCTCAAGACAATATCATTCCTTGTATTCCATTCGCCAACTGAAACATGGTAAAAGATCATGTCAACATTCAAGCTACATACTGAAATTAAGGTAAGCAAGTCAGATATACAGAAGTGTTATGCTTTGGTTCCATTTCATTTTGTTCAATTCTAATGAAATTTATCAGAAAATAAGTCATGATTAAAATGATTTAGAAGCCACAGCAAAAGCAGGATAGCAAATCAACCTGAAGTTTAGTTGTTCTGAAGCAACTCCCATAGGTGCGGTCGCAGCAAACATTTGTGACATCTTGAAGGACCGCTCTCTTCTTATACCGAACAAGTACATTTTCATTTGCGCGAGAATTGTTCTCATCCAAGGCTGCTCTTTTCGAATTTGGTCTCAAAATTCGCTTCTGATCTTGTTCTGTGGGTGGCTTAGAAGCCAGCAGCTTGCCAGATGCACGCAAGGCAGCTATTCTTGCCCTTGTCATTCGGCCATTAAGCTGTCCAACATTAACAGAAACTGCATTTTCCTTTCTCATATTTACAAATCCTGTAACAATTCGTTCAAAATAGATCAGAAACCTGCAATAGGATCACCATATCAACAAAAACAATACTACAACTATACAAAAATTGTAACAAATACCACAACACAAGCAATCTTCAGAAAGAATATTAGGGTTTTGTTTTGAAAGATATTCGTCAAACGGCAACCCTTTTGATAAATTGGCCTATGAGGTGGAGATGCAAAATGAATAGTATCATGGCATAGATACAACTATCAACCTGTGCACTACGTAGAGTAACATATTAGCATACCTAATAGATCAATTGGCCGTCATTGTTTAACCCAAGAGAAAAGAACATGATGCAATTTAAAGCGTAACCCTTAACATCCTCAAAACAGAACACCAAGACAAGACGACGTTAGAAAAAACTTCACCCCACCTTTATGCAGAAATTTTCCATGAAAATGCCATCAAAGATCTCCAATGGCCTAATCTCTTTTAGATGAAAAGATCACATTTCCACAAACGTAACGCAACACATCGAAAATTCATCTTCACAAATAATCAAAAAGTTCATATCTTGTCCATCGCAAGATTTGTAGATCCCATGACCAATTTCAAATGTATGTTTCCAGAAACTGAGATGTGGGATACAAATTTCTTCTCCTTTTTCACTCAATCTCCTAAAATGGTAATTTGCTACTTAAAAGATATAAACAGAAAGCTGAGAATTTTAAGTCAACTAAGTAAGCACACTTAAGAATTTGACAGTTTTACACTTTCCAGTTTAAGTAAAACATTGACTTCAGTAGAGAAAGAAACTAAGTGAAACATTCAAAATTCTTGCACATTTTCCATTACTTTCTCATCCACCAACACACTGTCCGATCCAAATAACTAGAATGCACATCACCACTCCATCTACTATCAAGAACCCATCTTCAAAAACTTCAGAATTTCGCAAATTACAAAGAAACCATTTGACTGATCTACGAAACGAACAAGATACGAACACCGAGACTGCAGAACGTAACAAGACCATTAGAAAGCACGCATCTTTCTCACCCCACAACACAAGCCCAGAAACCAAAAAGAATGCGCACAAATGAAATGACAAGAGAGGAGTGGTACACACACACAATGTGAGTGCATGCGGGTTAAGATGGACCTGAATGGATCTCCTAAGCTCCAAGATTGGAGGATGAAACAGCTTGGAGAGAACAACAACCGATAAAAGTTGTTCAGTGAGTGAGAGAGAGGCGGGCTAGTGATGAAGTTCAAAAGCATATTCAACAATAAATAAATAAATAAATAAATAAGACATTACATTACTGGATAATTAATTTATTATTATAACACACATTTTGAATTTTTCTAATTTACAAAGTATATATATAAAAAAAGGAGATTTGACCGTTGACTAGAGCAAGTATAAGAGTATAGTCTAATTAATTAGTAATTAGTGACTTAATCACATTTAAATCTTTATTTTATATTAAATATCCCAATACCTAAAACCTATGATTGAAAGACCGACCAGTTTGACTTGTCCATCTGTAAAAATCTCGAATCGTTTAATTTTTGAACTCATATTTTAATTTTACGGTTCAATTTATTTTAATAATTCTAGTTATAAAAAATCGATCGATTTTTTAATTGATTAGCCAATTTTTGTAAATTAATCCATTCTTAAAAATTAAATTTAAATAATTAATTTTATTTAATAATTTATTTTTAATTAAACTTTAAATTTTTAAATAAATAATACTGATTGCACTTTTAGATCTTAACTTTCTTGTATTATCGGTTTAGTTTTCTTTTTGATTTTTTAAATACTACTTAAAATTGTTTATTTTTAATTTTTGTTTTAAAAAGACTTCTCGTAATTATCATAAATTTTCTTTTTTGACTAATTTTTAATAAATAATATAACTAAATATCTGTTTTTTTGTTATAAATATTAAATTAAAGTTTTAAATTTGTTTTGAAATCAAACGGTAAAAAGATAATTAAAGAAAAAGAGGAGATAAGCATGTGGCTTTTGCAGCTTTCATGACGTGTGTGTTTATTTTCAAAGGTGTGATCTGGTGTAGCCTACCCCACCATAAGAGGGTTTGGTTTCAAACGTTTACTTATGAGAATGAGAATGAGGAAGGTTGCCATTTACTCCGAGAATTCAAAATCTTTAGATCTAAGTGGGTGGACATGATGAGAGAGAGAGATAGAGACCGAGCTTAAGTCAATGGAGTTAGTTGGGGGACATTTGGCCCTATCATCTATCTTCTATTAGAGTTTGGGTTGAAATTAATAAATTTAATTTAAGTTTAGATTTGAATATTTAAATTTAATTAAATATGGGTAAGAATAGTAATGGATCGGAATGAGCCAATGACTAACCCGAAACATGGGTGGGCTTGTGTCACATTGTTCGAATTTGAGCGGACTACCTAAAATATTATTTTGAAAATTTTACCTAAAATAACGCTATTTTAGTTAAGCGATAGGGTTTCAAGTCTTTCGAGTGGAGCCTTCAGTTTGGTTAACCAATTAAGGCCAAATCTAAAGTTTAGTTAAACAAAACTTGAATTGTTAACTTTAAGTTTAAATAAATTAGGTTAAAGTTGAACTATCATTAAAGATGATAATGAATCGATTTGAGCTTAAACTTAGCCTAAAATTTTGTGTTCAGGCTCCACATAACACAGAGCTTTATTGGACTCAAGGTTCTAAGTCTGAGCCTGCTTGGGTTTGGGCAACTCAAAGTCCAATAGGGTTCAATTCAATATATTTTCAAATTTAAAAATAGTTTTGAACTTCGGGTTAAGCTAAACTAGGAAAGCCTTATGAACTCGACTTAAAACTCGATCAACTTGGATCAAATTGGGTTGAGTCAGGTCAGATTAGGTCATGTTATTTCATCTCTAACTATCATGCTTAAATATAAACTCCAAATTAACAATTTTTAAAAACTTGACTAATGGAACTAGTTTAACTAAGCCAAAATAAGTTTGATTATATTTAGACTCGAATAAGATTATTTTGGTTCAATCAAGTTCAAATGTGAAAATTTTTTATTTTCAAGTTGAGATCTTAAGATGTTAGACCCGATACTAACTTTTCTCAAATTATAGTTTGAGGAAAACCAAACTCCTTACTAACTTAGATCAACATTGTTAATTCTGCCCTCTTCTTTTGAATATTACATAAAGCTTGTTTAGCAAAGATGGCATTTTGAATCAAGCTTATGGTGAGTTGATTAAGTTACGATTAATTTTATTTATTTTTTAATTTTGGTATTGGTGCCGAGTTTAGTTTTGGACTATCTAACTTGACCTTGCTTGAAGCACGAAAATTTCAAATGTAAAATAAAAAACATATATATATTGTATTGTATACAATAAACATGAAATAGTAGCGAGGCATGACAATTAGGTTCAGCTCGAAGTCAACAGTCTAGCCTGGGTTAATTAGGCCAGAAACCAGACTCAAGCTAGAACTGTCCAGACTCAATCCTATTTGAGGCCTAACCGAGAGCTATAAAAAGATGTTGTTTTTTGAATTTTTTAAAAAGGTAATAAATCAAGTCGAGGCACTTCGCTTTAGGTCCGTATGGCCTGATATTTCATGGGTCGAGCCACCAACCCTACCGATTGTCATTCCTACAGCTTCTTGTGGGACAAATCCAAGGAATTACATTGTCGTGTTTCATTTCAAAGCAAAGATATTCTTGTTTTTTACGCTTTCATTTTCATATCCTAATGAAGACTATAAGAGTTAACATAATGAATAGTCAAATCTATCCATTGACCAGAAAAAGTTGAAAAGAATATTTGAAAAGTATATGTCTTTTACTGTTTTAAATTTATTTTAAAGTATGATCTTGGTGTTTCATATGCTCCTTCGTAATTGATATACATCAACTAGAAAGGCAAAAAAGGTTTTATCTTGAGTCAGTCATTTAGTCTTCTCCTTAATTGGTTGGCTTAAGATAAGGTGATATGTCAACTTCGTGCCACGCAATTTCTCAACATGTCAGTGCATGTGGACACGTGCGTGCATTTAGAGGCACGTCGAGGGTGCCATTGTGCAATGCATACGTTACGAGCTGATGCGCACCCATGACAGATGTTATGCTACATCAGCACTACAGTGTTTGCTAACATCGACAACCAAAAAAGGAAACAATTTCAATTTTTTTGTAAGGGTGCCCCTGGTCCTTTTGGGTCAGTTTCTAGGTTCGGCAAAATTTTATGTGATTTTTTTTCATTTTTCGGGATTAATTACATTAGTAATTTTACTCCAGAAAAGGAAATGAGACATTCTAAAGCCCTTTTTAAGTGCATTTTTGTGCAACGAATGTGCCATTAGTGAGATATATGAGATTCTCGTGTCTCGGGTGGTCAGTTCTATATCGGTGAAGCATAATAGTCGCTCTAATAAAGTTTTTCGCTACGAAAGGCTCAAATAAAGTTTTCAAACAATGTCTTCAGCATGAGTATTTGAAGATAACACTATGCTTTCCGGTTTAGCATTACTTGATGATTCGTTTTCACATACTATATTTCCATATAAGGTGTAAGGATAATATAAGGATATATCCCTTATATTTGTAGGCCTTTTGAGTACTGATGAGATTGTAGTAACTACAGTAGCCTTTCAAGTCAGTATTTGAATTGTTCTACTTATATGTTGGAGGATGTCTTTTGTCTCGTGTTTGGTTATTCTACTCATAAGTGTTGGCCTTATATAAGATTTTAAGATGTTCAGGAAGGAATTAAATGAAAGAAAGTCGTTGCTTAAATGATCTATTCGTCCACAGGTAGTAGTGTCATGAGAGTTGATGGTTTGTACTCTAATCGCTTTTATACGAAGGTCTAATTGCATATATCATGTATTCAACCCACATGTGTTTCATAGTATATGCGATCAGATTATTGATATAGATATTGTTTTAATGGTTAAGTATCACTATTGTCCTGCATTTGTGCTGATCTTTGTACTGTCCTTTTGCAGTCACATTTTATGTCAACAACAATGTTGTTACCATTGAAACCTTAACCGATTTCAATTTTAAGAAGTGGAAGAAGAACGTTGAATTTGCCTTAGAGATAACAGACATCAACATGGCCATGATGACAGAGAGACCGTCTCCACTTACAAACATCAGCTTAGAAGTTGACAAGGCAGCCTTTGCAATCTGAGAGCGGTCGAATAGAATGTGTTACTTGACCATTAAGAGGTCAATCCCAAATCATTCGTTGAGTAGACTACCGAACTCTACCATAACGAAGGAATTTATGGATAATGTTTCCCAAAGATATAAGGTCTCGTCCAATGCTAAGTTGAGTACCTTAATTAAGGATCTGTTCTCTATTAAGTACACTGGAGAAGGAGGTGTTAGGAAATACATTATAAAGATGGTCTGCCTTCAAAGTAAACAGAAGGCACTGGATATTTCCATTCCTGATACATTGATAGTGCACAGGCTCTTAGTACTCTTCCTTAAGAATTTGAGATACTGCTCACTTCATACATTTCTTATGATGAGGCTTGGGATATCAATGCCTTGATTTCTCAATTTGTTGTAGTAGAGGAAAAGTTGAAGAGCACTCCTTATATGGCTTTGTATGCAGCCAAAGGTAAGAGGAAGGCTAAGTCCCAAAAGGTTAAGGCTAAGAAAACCAAAACCCCTCTGTATATTCAGACTAGACAGTCCAACATTGTGAAAAGTCCACAAGACTTAAAGAATATGAGGTGCTTCTTCTATAAGAAGAAGAGACACAGGAAATCTGACTGCCAGAAGTGCAAAGTGTGGAAAGTTAAACTGGAGCTATTAAGTAACTCCTCGATTTATATGATTCTTGGATCCAATTTAGCTATAGCTACATCCAGTTCTTGGTGGCTAGATAGTGGTACATCTAATCATGTTTCTTCCACAATACAGGGATTCAGATCCAAGAGAAAGTCAACTAAAGGGGAGGAGAAACTGATGGTCCGTAATAAGGAAGAAGTAGATGTTTTATATGGAGGTGATGCAAGTTTGAACCTCAATATGAGATTGGTACTTGTTTTACATGACACATTTTATATGCCATCTTTTAGACAAAATCTGATATCCGTATCAATTTTGGACAAAAAGGGTTATCGTTTTATAATTGATACTTTAGTTGTAAATATATCTTTCAATGTTCTTGTCTTATGGATTATAGAATGTGTCTTACCCCTAATGAAATGTATGTTTCTTCTTATATTGTCGAACTTGTTACTCATAAGAGACCTTTAATAAAGGGAATGACGTAAATGTTGTGGCTTAAACGTTTATGCCACATTTTTAGAGCTAGGGTTGAGAGATTGATAAAGGAAAACATTCTCCTAACTTTTTATTTTGGTGATTTGGAAACATATGTTGATTGCTGCAGAGGTAAGTTAACCAAGATAAAGAAAAAGGGGTCAAGTTATGCTTCTGACTTGTTAGATCTCATACATATAGATATAAGTGGACCCTATAAAGCTAAGTTATACAATTATAGATATTTTTTGACATTGATAGATGATTATTCCCATTACGGTTATGTGTTCTTACTTAAGAAAAAGTCTTAAGTTCTTGATAAATTCAAGATCTTCAAGACTGAGCTTGAGAACTAATTGAAAAAACCAATCAAGATTGCCATATTTGATCGAGGAGGAGAGTACTATAGCAGACATGGTGTTGTAGGATAAGAAAAAGGTTTGTTTGTTAGGTATGTGGAATCAGTTGAAATAGTGACTCGGTTCATTATATCGGATAGTCTTGAGCACAATGTTATGGCTAAAAGGCGCAACCACACCCTAAAGAACATGATGAAGTCAACGCAAAGCAGGACTAACCTACCCGATTATCTTTGGGGTAAAGCTATTGAGATGACATTATATACATTAAATAGAGTCTCAAGCAAGTCAGTGCCTAAAACGCCTTTCGAACTCTATAAAAGGTGGAAACCAAGCCTTTCACACATTCGTGTATAGGCTACCCTTGTTGAGGTACAATTATATAATCCTTATGAAAGTAATCGCATCCTCATTCTACGCGTTGCTATCTAGTAGGATATCTTGACCATTCTAAAGGCTACAGAATTTATTCCAGATAAGGAGAAGGTAGAATTGTCGAATCATAAATAACAAAGTTTCTGGAATATGATGTTTATGAAGAGGGTGGGCCCTATCACCTTTCAGATGATAGCAGGACAGATACGATAATTATTTCATGTTTGTCACTTAGACAGTTAGGTTCAGTGGATCAAGATCCAAGTACCATACCTGTGCAGGAACAGGAACCTATACCTGTACAAGAATAGGTTCTTGGGGTACAAGAGCCAGTGTAGTTGTGTAAATCCACTAGAGAGAGATACCTTGCTATCTTATCTAATTATATAGTCTATTCGGGTGAACAGGACTATGAAATTTGACATATTGTGGATCTAGTCACTTTTATAGAAGTTGTTTCTGGACTCTATGTAGACTTGTGGTGGGAAGCAATGAAGGATGAGATGCAACCTATAAAGCACAATAAAGTATGGGAGCTGGTTGACTTGCCTCAACATTGCAAACTCATAAGTTGCAAATGACTATTTAAGACCAAGAAGGACACTTAAGGTAAAGTTAAGTGGTTTAAAGCTTGATTAGTTACCAAAGGTTTACCTAAAGAGAAGAAGTTGATTTTAATATTACCTTCTCTCCTGTATCCTCGAACGATGTATTTAGAGTGATTATGACAATAGTAGCTCATTATGACATGGAGCTATATCAGATGGACGTTAAAACTGCTTTCTTAAACTGTAACCTTTATGAGGAGGTCTATATGAAGCAACCTTATGGATTTCAGGATCAAGTTGCAACTGACAACATTTGCAAATTGACCAAATCAAAATACAGCTTGAAACAGACTTCCAGACAGTGGTACTTGAAGTTTGATGAGGTTTTGACCAATTTCGGCATTGTAGAAAACAAAGTTGAAAGATGCTTGTACTATAAGGTTAGGGGGAGCAAAGTCATCTTCCTACTCTTGTATGAGAATGATATGTTGCTCGTGTCAAATGACTTGACTATGTTGCATGAAGTTAAGCAACTTTTGGCCAAACATTTTGACATGAAAGACTTTGGTAAAGCATCTTTTTTCCTAGGTATACAGATTCACCGGGACAGATCTCCACACTTATTAAACCTCTCATAGAGTGCACACATTGAACATGTGCTACAAAGGTTTAATATGGCTGATTGTAATCCGGTTGTAGCACCAATCTCTCATGGTGAGAGATTATCTTTAGCATAATTTTCAAAGAATGAAGTTGAGAGAGGCTATGAGACATGTTCCATACTCTAGTATAGTTGGTAAACTGATGTATGCTCAAGTATACACTAGGCTAGATATTGCATTTACTGTTAGACTGCTGGGTCGATATTTGGCTAACCCGGGAATAGATCACTAGAATGCAATCAAACTAGTATTGAGATATTTAAAGGGTACTAAAGATTATATGTTGACATACAAATGAGTCAACGATCTAAAACTGGTGGGGTATACAAATTTCGATTTTGCTATATGTTTGGATTATCATAATTCCTCTTTAGGTTACATTTTTATTTTAGCAGATGGTGCAGTATCGTAGAAGAGTATTAAGCAGATACTGATAACTTACTCGACCATATATGTAAAGTTTGTTGCATGCTATGGGGCTACTTTACAAGGAGTTTAACTTAAAAACTTGATTTCTAAGTTGTCTGTGATAGTTTCAGTGGCTAGACCTATTTGGTTGTATTGTGATAATCTTGTAGCTGTGATGTTTAGTAACAATAATAAGAACATTATAGAGTCTCAGCATTTGGAGGTCAAATACTTGACCATCAAGGAGTTGATACAAAAATGTGACGTTGCAGTGGAGCATATAACGATTGAGGAGATGTTAGCTGATTCTTTAACTAAAGAACTTCATCCGCTTGTATTTGAAAGACATGTATCCAGTATGAGTGTGTTAAAGTCTTTAAACAATGTTAGTTAGGGATAGTTGTTTTTGCTCTTTGTATCTTTATATTTTGATGTATTATGTCACTATAATTGTTTATTAATAAATATGATCATCTTTTTATCCTCGACAATACATGTTATTGTGTAAAGTCATAACACATGTGAAAGTCTTAAGATTTGTGTCAATCTTAATCATTTTAAAGGTCATTGAGCATATGTATAGGTCATTGTGACACATACAATCTAATAAGAATATGCATGAATTTTAAAATGACATAGGGGGATATAAGTTTTTAATCCCATAAATGATTTTTAATGCACTTTAACATTCAATTAGAGAGCATAAATGTTTTCTCTAATGTAGTTAGCATCTGGTGAGAAAAAACAAGATTTCTTTGATGCAATTTAGCATAAGGTTTAGATAGATCGAGACCTATAAACGAAAGGTGATACATATTATATCATACATGTATCATTCTAATTTGTCACACTCCATTTTCTTATTCATGTTAGGAAGGTATAAGATATGCATGATTACATTGGAACTGTGTCACACATGACCCAAATGTTTGATATCTTTCGGTATCAAAAGTCTTATGAGATGGAATGTTGGACTTTCGTTATTTTTTAATCAAATATTTTTAATTTTTAAACTTGGTATTAATACAATAGCGTGATTTAACCGAATTTTTAAAACTGTTTTAATCTTGAAACAGTACACAAATTCCTAATGTCAAACTTGAGGGCCATTTTGCAATGTACTAGCTTGTCTTCAACATTTCTGTGTATAGATACATTATTTTTATTGGTTTTGCTCTATTCTCTGCCAAATGGACTGGCCAGGGAGTGGCGCATTCACATTTATATTGCGTGCATTCATGGATACAATCATATATACCTATATATATAGTTCAACAACTCGGGAGCATTGAGGATGTTTGGCCCTTTAGTGCACATCATAAGTAGGTCAATCTCAATTTTGTCAAAATGTTCTACAGGGGGTAGTTTATTGGCAACCACCAAAAGAGGCACCGGAGAAGATTAAAGACCTCACAGGGGAGCCTACTGTAAGTCGCTATGGTGCAGACGAAGGAATTCCTGAACTGGGTCAAATCCAATTAAATATATATTTGTTTTCTATTTTAAAAACAGCGTAGCACAGGGGACAGATTATTCCTTGATGAACGTGCAGAGATTGAAGAAAAGGGTAAAATGAACTGGTCACACAGATGCAACAGATACTTACGTTGTGATAAGACAATAGTTGGAAACTCAGATAGATAGGTGAAAGCCACCCTCTAGACTCTACCCCTCACTGTCATGCAAAAAAGTCTTCACACCAAACATTTGTGGGGTCTTGTCTTGGTCCCAATTTTCGGTTAAAGTCGATCCAGAATCTCCGCATATGTGCCGGTCGGTCGTCTGGTCTTTTTCATCCTCCGTCATCATCACTATTCACCACCGCCTAGCAACACCACTTTAATACTGTTTCTCCCTATTAACCAACGTTATCAAGTAATGTATGTGTTTTATAATTATTTCGTGTCAGTCTTAATAATATTTTTTGTTCATAATTTGTTATGAAAACTTAACAAAATGTTACTTTTAACTTTTATGATTTTATAACAAATTGCTATAAGGTTTTATCTTCAGTGAGTCATTAAGACTTGCCTTAATTGGTTGGCTTAAGATAAGGTGATATGTCAACCGTTGTACTTTTATTGATCCCTTCCCATGTCAGACTTGCATATCAGCGTAATATGAACAGCAGATACGCCAAAAAGGGGTCCGCCTTTCCAGCTCTTTGCTTTTGGGAGTATTCACCAATAGAAAATATTGTGAAGGTACAATGTTTGATGATAAAAGATGGATTGCTTCGTGGGGTCGTTGAGCTGTGGCCAATTCTTTTTCCTGTGTTTTTACTTTTCGGCTATAAATGTTGTTCTAAGGGCCTTGTGGTTTAGGCGGGTCGTTAAGACTAGAGGTCAGTTGGTAGAGTTGCTGAGGAGATTGTTGGTATTGAAGGGAAGAGTGAGATGGGTACGTATGCAAGGCTTGCCAGGAGGGCTGTGGAGACTAATACGCCTATTATGGTTGAGGTACTAATTAGAAGTCAGAATCCATTTCTGGCCGGATCTCTTTGTTTTTCTCAAAAACACACGCCCACACGCTTATCAGAAACATAGTATGCTCAACATGTACTTGAGAAGGTGTTCAAATAATTATTTTTTAATTCACGATTAGTTTGTGCTATGAAAGATGGTGTCTTGTATTAAGAAAGTTCCTACTTTTAACTGTGCGATGCATGTGTGTTGGTGAATGTGAGAGGAAAGAGTGGTTCATGATGCAAACGTTAAATTATGCCTAAAGATGAGGTCTTGGTGTCTTTTTGGATATATAACTTTATGGTAAGACAGACGAAGTCGGTAGCTCATATCATACTGTGGAAATCATGTTTGTCTTTTGTTTTGCAGATACAG
Source organism: Erythroxylum pedicellare (assembly GCA_027563575.1). Lineage (NCBI taxonomy): Eukaryota > Viridiplantae > Streptophyta > Magnoliopsida > Malpighiales > Erythroxylaceae > Erythroxylum > Erythroxylum pedicellare. Next base: position 2,528,437 of record JAOQMP010000005.1, on the reverse strand, counting down.
GAATTAGTTAGAGGAGTACAAAATGTCATGTCACTGGCCCAGGTTTGTTACTCCTTTTTTCCACAACTGTTTTTCTTGTTTATAAATGGTATAAGGGCATTGAAAACCGAAACGAGCATTGATCATTTTAATTTCCATTGCTAACTTGTTTATTACTCTGTACTTTAATTATAGAGGGACCATTTGGAGAATCAAAAACTTCACATTCTTTTCAAGGATAAGGACATGATGAGTTTCGAAATCTGATAATATCTTGTGTGTTAAACAATATCAAGAGTCTTTGGAAGAAATAATGTGGAAAAAAGAAGAGAACTAGACATCTCTGAGACGGAATCGCATCAATAATGAGTAGCAGATGACATTTAGCAGATATCCTAAAGCAATTTAAAGTATATGTTGGTTTCCTAATGTAAAACTTGAGGGGCCATTTTGCTATGTTCTAGCTTGTCTTCAACATTTCAGCGTATAGATCCCACTATTTTTATTGGTTTTTATCTATTCTCTGCCAAATGGACTGGCAAGGCAGTGACGCATTCACATGTACAATCATATATATGTATACATGTATAGTTCAACAACTCGGGAGCATTGAGGATGTTTGGCCCTTTAGTGCACATCATATGTAGCTCAATCTCAATTTTGTCAAAATGTTCTGCAGGGGGTAGTTTATTGGCAACCACCAAAAGAGGCACTGGATAGGATTAAAGACCTTATAGGGGAGCCTATTGTAAGTCGTTATGGTGCAGATGAAGGAATTCCTGAACTGAGGGAGGCATTGCTGCAAAAGGTACAACCAATGTCTACACTTTTAAAGTTGATGATTATTGATCTGGCCAACATTGGCATAGTTGGAGCCAGAGCATGAGAAAAATGATTAAATGAGGCAATTAGCACGGAAAAGGTGGCTTTAAGAAAGATCAGAAGTTATCACAGACGTTATTGCTTCTTCTATGTGGTGATGATGTTCTGTTGAGCTATGCCATATATTCTTGCCAGTGTCGCTTGCTAGAGAATTCTTACCTTGAAGTTAGTGTTGCACATTGATAGTTGTGACTGATATACTTCCTGTTGCAGTTGCGAGAGGAAAATAAGTTGGTGAGATCTTCAGTAATGGTTACTGCAGGTGCAAATCAGGTGGGTTGTAACTTTAATGTGAATGAAAAAGAACTTGCCTTTGGGGAACATGCCCTCTGTGTTTCTTCCTTTTACTTAAAGAATTGGAATGCTGTTAAGAGTCCCTTAGAGAGAAATTTTAACCACTTTCATTCATTTCATTTTCATTTTTTTTTTTTAGGACTATTGTTTCTGCTCCATGGTTGAAAGAATCGTTTATGAGTATTGAAAAAATAGTTGCTTTCGTGAATGATAGGCGTTCGTGAATCTTGTTCTTGCACTGTGTGATGCTGGGGATTCAGTTGTCATGTTTGCTCCCTACTATTTCAATGCATACATGTCCTTCCAGATGACAGATATCACTAATATACTAGTGGGTCCTGGCAATCCAGTGACACTTCATCCAGATGCAGGTGATACTTCATAACCTTTCAGTTCATTTTTATATTTTCCATGGATAACGTGGTTAATTTATATGCAAGGTTCTTTATCGAAATATTAAAGGCAGATGCTTCATAACCATTCATTTCATAGTGGTTTATTTTCGTTGGACAATGTGGAAAATGTATTTGAAAGGTTCTCTATTACTTGTAATGAAGTTTTGTGCATCTAACATACAGGACTGTTTATGATTCTTTGATCAAACTAGCAAGGATTTGCGTTTCTGTGGGAGGTGCTAAGTTGAGTTTCTCCCTGCATTTTGTGTGTTTGCTTAGGTAATTGATGAGTGTTGCCTCAAATTTCAGATTGGTTAGAGAAGACACTAGCAGAAACTAACCCAGTCCCAAAGGTTGTTACTGTGGTTAACCCTGGCAATCCGTCTGGGACCTACATTCCCGAGCACCTGCTCAAGGTTCTGCTCTCTTTCTCCCCATGGCTACATGTTGTTCGGTGTGTTTGTTCACGATACTCAATACACATTCTTGAAAGTTCTTAATCACATTTCACCCTTTTGTTAATGGTCATACTTTAAATTTCTTCCTGTTCATCTTCAATACGCTAAGTTGGCAGTTTTCTTTGTGTTGAGCAGAGGATTTCAGATCTTTGCAGAAAAGCAGGATCCTGGCTTATTGTAGATAATACTTATGAGTAAGTCATTCCTTTTCTGTGGTAGATGCGTTTGTTGTTGTGGTAATTCCATGTAGCATAGGTATAAAAGTTGTTGAAATCTCACCAGTTGTGGAATCATTGCGAACATGATTTCCGTCTTTTTTCCCTGAAACTTCCTCCCAAATGCTGCCTGTTGATGCATATGATGTGAATAAGGGATGGCAATTTTACCTATAAGAGAAGAATGACATTAACAGACCTGCTATGTTCCTTGAGGAAGTTTTGGTGATTCAAAATTTAACTTATCATGCTAGACCAGTGTTCGGTACTATGATAACTTTTCTTTTCACTCCTTACCATGTTAATTTCATATGAACAGTCTCTACTTGGCATGTATTCTTTCTCAATGCTTAATGTTTAGTGAAGGTGCAATCTAATTATGTAGCTCCAATTGACTCATTCTTTGTAGGTACTTCATGTATGATGGTCTAAAACATACATGTATTGAAGGAGATCACATTGTCAATATCTTTTCCTTCTCAAAAGCTTATGGGATGATGGGATGGCGAGTTGGATATGTAAGTCGATCTATGTCTTCTCGGTGCTCTTAAAATTTCACTGAGGTTCTAGGAAGTTTTTTCTTTATTTGCGTGGAGGCGTGAGTCTACTCTGTTGTTAGTCTTATTTCTTTAGACTTTTTCTTCCCTCAGATAGCATATCCATCAGAAGTGGAGGGCCTCTCTACTCAACTAGTCAAAATCCAAGACAACATACCGATATGTGCTTCAGTAACATCTCAGTTCCTTGCCCTTTACTCCTTAGAAATGGGTCCTGAATGGGTCGCTGAGCGAGTGAAAGAGCTTGTAAAGAACAGAGAAATCCTTTTAGCTGCACTCTCTCCATTAGGACAAGGTTCCGTGAAAGGTGGAGAAGGTGCCATTTATCTGTGGGCAAAGCTTCCAGACGAGTATGTTGATGACGCTCAAGTTGTTCGCTGGCTTGCTAAAAGGCACGGGGTGGTGGTGATTCCAGGTGGTCCATGCGGAAGTCCTGGTCATATCAGGATATCATTTGGGGGGTTGACAGAAGATGACTGCAAAGTTGCTGCTGCGAGGCTGAGAAGAGGATTGGAAGAACTCATGAACGACGGGATGGTGCAGGAATCGAGTAACAACAGAATGGTGGTGGAGCAGCTCCATAACTCCACCGGTTAGTTTGGCAAGTCACTGGAAAAATCAGATTACCAGTCTGCAGCATGTTCATGACTGGTGCATTTGAATAAACTCATGCTGCTTGAAGCAATAAATTGTCAGGAATCACACCACATTAGTTGGATAAAATTGAATATGGTTTTAAGCTACTTGTCAAGTGGTAGCAACATTGTAAGCCTCAGCATTTGAATGTGTGAAACTATCATGTTACTTAGGCTTGCAAACAATGCCTGAAATGTGGCCTGAAAAGATATACATCTAAGATTATATATTGACTTAAATCCTTAAATCTTATTATTTTTTTAAATTTGATTCAAATTTAAGTATATTTAAGTTAAATTTAATTCATTAACTTCAAATAATTCATGGAAATTACAAGTACAAATTCAAAAATAAAGGATAGCTCTACTTGAGTAGAAGCAAAAGCTTAAAAGGTGAAAGCTTTAAACATTGGGCCTACAACACCCTCACATCTAACGGCTAAGAGACCGTTCCAAACAATCACAAGCACTGGACATTTGACCATCAAGTCCCCAAACCAACGCCCATGTTATATTGTTAGCCAACCCAGAAAAGGGCAGAGAGCAATTAGTAGTGGTGGGGTCAATTCTGTCATTTCAAAACCACTTCCTTACCGGTTCCTTCACCGTTTAGACGTCGACGTCGGGTAGTGCTTGTGTCTGTTCAAGCTTAGAGAGAGAGCGGGTTTTGTAGAGAGGGAAAATTTCTGGAGATACAGTGCGAGAGGACAAAAATGGTGGGAAATTCACTTGGAGGATTGCAAGATCACTTGAAATTGGCGAGAGAGTACGCTCTTGAAGGCCTCTACGACACTTCCATCATCTTCTTTGATGGCGCCATTGCCCAGATCAACAAGTACCTGGCCCCCCCTCTTTCTCTCCTGAGCTAACTCCCCAAGTTCTCTTTTTTGTTGTTTATTGTCGAATCTGTACCTAAAGTTATGAACTTTTTTGATGGAGATGAGATTTGTGAAAGTGGGCATCTTTGATTTTAATAGAAGTTCGTTGTTTTTTCAAATTCTTTTGCTTGATTGGTTTTAGATTTTGTTGAAGTTTCCTGTGGTCTGTTTGGTAGAACTTGATGTTTTCTCCTGGTAACTCGCACTCGTTTGCCGCTTCAATTTGTTCGTTTCATCGTAATTTTTTTCCTCAAAAAGCAAAGTAAGTGAATGTTGAGCTGAAAGGACGCTTCTTTTGCTACAACTAGGGTCTGTTTTTATGTTTGTTCCTAAAATGGCTGAGTTGTATGGATGAATCACATAACTATACTTGAAAAGTTTCTATTTGGAATATATTTCTGGTACCTTAACGTTGTGTTGGATTCTGCTTACATAGCTTTTTAACTACTGCTTGGTGGGCTTCTTCTCTAATCAAAATTGATACTAATATTTAGGCACCTTAGTACACTTGATGATCCTTTGATTCGTACCAAATGGATGAATGTAAAGAAAGCTCTTTCAGAGGAGGCAGAAGTGGTGAAACAATTGGATGTTGAGAGAAGGGCATTCAAAGAAACTCCAGTGGGCCGTCGTGTTGCATCACCACCGATTAATGCTAAATCGTCATTTGTTTTCCAGCCACTGGATGAGTATCCGACTTCCTCTGGTGCTCCCATTGATGATCCTGATGTGTGGAGACCCCCAAGTCATGATCCAACAAGTAGGAGATCTGCAAGGAGTGGTCAAGTTGGTATGAGGAAATCACCTCAAGAAGGAGGCTGGGCTCGTGGAGGCTCATCAAGAGCTGCCACAACTGGCCGTGGTGCTAAGACTGGTGCTTCTGGAAGGGTAAACTCAGGGGTTCGAGCATCAACTGCTGGAAAGAAAGGCACCGGTGCAGGGAAATCTACCAAAGGGGATTCAGCTGTAAGTTTTCCAAATATACTCCCTAGTGCTTGAAGTGACTTGATATATATGGTGGACTAGGAATTTGAACTTGCAAACAGAGTTTTTATGTACATGATAGGAAATCTATTTAGCCATCATATATTCCTTGTGATAGTTTCCAGTTTATCAAAGTCTTATCCATAATGATGTACATTGTCCTAGTTGTTCGATGTTTTGCAATATTGACAGAAAGTTCTTGTCTAGGTTCCAATAATATTGTAGGTGGCCTGGTGGCTTGCTATATATATATATATATATTTTTCTTGCCTTGGTGATTTCTCTTGTAAATTGACGTCATATTTTGTATTGCCTTTGATGGACTCTTTAATATTTATATTTCATTTTTAAATCACTATTGACAATAATATTCTATGAGGATGACTCCAAGTCTTTTGCAATGAATATTGGGCCATTTAGTTTCCTTCTATCTGCACATACTAACCTAAATCAATTGCAATTTTTAGAATGGTGAGGCTGAAGATGGAAAATCTAAGAGGATACAGTATGAAGGACCAGATCCTGATTTGGCTGCAATGCTTGAAAGGGATGTACTGGAAACTAGTCCTGGAGTGAGATGGGATGATGTGGCTGGGCTTAGTGAGGCAAAGAGACTTCTGGAGGAAGCTGTTGTCCTTCCTTTATGGATGCCTGAATATTTCCAGGTATTCTTGAATGATTGAGTTTTATATTTTCATCATGTCAGAATTTTTAATTTTCTGTTTTATAATTGTTTAAACTCATTTCTCTTATCTCTTGAAGGTCTTGATTAGCAACTATCTTAGGCCATACTAGGGCTCAGTTTTCTTTATCTTCTTTGCAGGGAATTAGGAGACCTTGGAAGGGTGTTCTTATGTTTGGCCCTCCTGGTACTGGAAAGACATTACTTGCTAAAGCTGTTGCTACTGAGTGCGGCACAACATTTTTTAACGTTTCCTCTGCCACATTAGCTTCAAAATGGCGTGGAGAGAGTGAACGCATGGTTCGATGCTTGTTTGATTTAGCTCGAGCTTATGCTCCTAGTACAATTTTCATCGATGAAATTGATTCTCTATGCAATGCCAGGGGGTATGTTCTTTACTTTTTTTGAAGCTTAAGTCTCGCTTACTCCACCAATCTGCTAGATGGTTGAAGATAAGTATATGAGTTCTTTGTGTTGTGAAGTCCACTTCCAATTTGTATTTTTCACAAAAACACATGAAGTTACTTTAAATCTCTCTCGATCTCTTGCTTTCTCCCTCTCACTAAATTAACATGTAACTACACATTCATTGGCAACCGCTAATTACTGCTTTTGCGTGATTTATGTTCATCAACAATTTTATGTAGCTTCATTGGCCACTGAACTCGGGACTTTGTCTTTCCAGTGCTTCAGGGGAACATGAGTCATCAAGAAGGGTCAAGTCTGAACTTCTGGTTCAGGTAGATGGTGTAAACAATAGTTCCACAAATGAAGATGGCAGTAGGAAAATAGTGATGGTTTTGGCAGCTACTAACTTTCCATGGGACATAGATGAAGCGTTAAGGTTTGGCCGCCCCTCTGTTTCTGCAGTTTGTTGTATTTTCTTTTTTGTGCGTGGATAGTACATCGAATCTCATATGTGCAGCTTATCAGGTTATCGATTCTTGCTTTGTCTTATTTGATATGAATAAATGCAGGAGGCGGTTGGAAAAGCGTATTTATATTCCGCTTCCAAATTTTGAGAGTCGGAAAGCGCTTATCAACATCAACTTAAAAACTGTCGAGGTATGTTTGCAATTCTTGCCGACTCTTCCTTTAGGCCATCTCATTCTAACATTTGTTGTTTCGATATGGATCTTATTTCATGTTAAACAACTTGGCATAAATAATGTGCACTTGGTCTAGTGTTTGATGGATGATGCTGTTATATTAGGTGGCTGCTGATGTAAACATTGATGACGTAGCACGTCGGACAGAGGGATACAGCGGAGATGATCTTACAAATGTGTGCCGCGACGCTTCCTTAAATGGCATGAGGCGCAAGATAGCTGGAAAGACGAGGGATGAGATTAAGAACATGTCTAAGGATGAAATTTCAAAGGATCCAGTTGCAATGTGTGATTTTGAAGAGGCTCTGAAGAAGGTACAACCAAGTGTTTCCCAAGCTGATATCGAAAAACATGAAAAGTGGTTTTCTGAATTCGGTTCAGCTTGAATGGTTCTTCGAAGAAAACAAGCCTCCGATATGCTGTGCTGCACTTCTCTAATTTCTTCATTCTGGTGTTTCTCATTCAATTGATTGTATTCCAATTGTTGGAGACGGCTTGGACTGTTGTGCTATTTTGTATTAGTAATGGCTGTCATCTAATGTAACTCAGTTTTCTCTGTAAAAACCTCATTCCATTAGCATATAATCGAACTGCTGAAGTTTGAAATGAATCATAGGACTTTGCATTCCAAATATTCTTATTATTCTGTTCTAAAAGGAGTTGCAACATAATGAACATCAACATGTTTTCGAAATAATTCCGATTAGTGAACGAATTCGTCACTTAATTTTGCATTTTTGGCACGAATCGTTACAGTTTTCTGGTAAATTTTGTGGCATTGCAGGTAAGATTCTCTCATAATAATAATAACCAATCATTGATATAAGCAAGAACATCTAAATGACTAAATCTACTTTGGACATATAATTTGAGCAATAATTTGTTATGAGGGACTAGATTCCAATCCAAGCGTGAAAGCTCCAACACTATAGGTACTAGACAATTTGTCATATGTCAATGCAATGAGTCAACTTCATATAGCTACTGGTTCAATTCTTTCGAAGTCATTTGATCATTTTTCTCGTTCGGCAGGGTTTCGGTTGCCGGCTCCTCTGTCATCAGGTCACCAACTTTCTTAACTTTCCAGCACTAGGTAGGCATCAGCCCTTATACATGATCTTACGACTTTG
>JAOQMP010000005.1:2508012-2520139 GCA_027563575.1 Erythroxylum pedicellare | reverse complement strand
ACATCTAAATCTACTTTGGACATATAATTTGAGCAATAATTTGTTGCGAGGGACTAGATTCCAATCCAAGCGTGAAAGCTCCAAAACACTATAGGTACCAGACAATTTGTCATGTGCCAATGCAATGAGAAAACTTCACTCGGCTCCTGGTTCAATTTTTTCGAATCCTTTTCCTCGTTCGGCAAGGTTTCGCCGGCTCCCTTGTCATCAGGTCATCAACTTCTTTGACCTTACGACACTGGACAGGCATCAGTCCCTACACATGATTTTATAACTTTGCAGGTCATGAATGTTTAGAATCCATATTATACAAGGAGACATTGCTTTTGCTAATTTGAATTAAAGGGTAATATAAAATTGGTCTATTTTCAGCATCATATCTATAATTAGCGCATTCATCCTAGTTAGAAGCTCCAGCTCCGTAACAAGGTTCTCCCAATAACTAAAAAGTGTATCATGTCTAAATCTAATTGGAGTTCACGATAGTGGAAGATTGGTTCTGAGGATAACAATATATTGAACTACTTCAATAAGTTTGCATTTAAGATATCCAGCGAGGATCGTAGTGACCAAGTCCGGGCTACTGTTTACCAAAAATTTTGGCATTTGAGTTGAGAGAAATAATCTTTTTTTTGGGTTTTTTTTGAAAGTGTAGACTAAATAATCGTAATGACATGGATCACAATATATTTCATTTTTTAATGTCAATTTAGCGTGTGTTGATTCACATGGACTGTAATATTATCCAATTTTTAAACATGAACAAGGATGAGAATGAGTCCAATAGAATCATATTTTAACATAACAAAAATTTGTAGTTCTCGAGTATGAATTTATTTATAATCAAATTTGAATAAATGAATTTAAACTTGAATTTATTCAAGTTTTGAATATATATTAGATTGAATATTGAAAATTTTTAATTTAAACCTATTTTAAAGCTATATATAACTACGGAAATAATTTAACCCACTCAAATTAAGTTTTGTTCGGTAATTTGCTCGGTTCGACCTTTTTATCGTAAACTTTAGAAGTATTAATATAAAATCGTTACATTTATTTATTCATTTATTGAAAACAGGACTGATTAGTTGTCTAATTGGGTTTGTTTATGATACAATTTTATGGTAATCCACCTATTTATGATTTTTCAAAATTTCAATTATTTTGTTGCAATAGTTCTTAGGATATCTTATTGAAAGTATCGATATCATGAACATGCGAATTGAATGTTGATCCTTTGAGATCATTTGCTTCAATAACATAGGGAATATTGTTTTTTTTATAATACTCTTGCCTTACATGCATTTATAAGAATATAAACAATTAAAAAAAAAAAGAACTTATATTAACAATTGATTAATGTGTAAGGCTGATGCCACTTGATTCCTAAGGAAAAAAGCTATGGTGGATTTTCAAAGAGTTGACTGAAAAACTGATGGAAGTCATTGCTACTTTCGTTGGATACTGTTACCGTGCTATAAATGCTCCTTCAAACTCCACCAAACTTCATGCTCCACAACAATGGGTGGTGTCACTTTGAAACTCACATTAACCTTTCTCCATCTCTTTCTCTTCACTCTCATCACATGCAATCCATCAGTCAGGTCTGAGAAGTTGACAGCAACGGTATTAGAAGGTATTGATGCTGCAGTGATCAAACTCTGTGTCCTCTTCTTTGCTTCACTTTGAAAGATTGACAGTTTCAGCTTTTTCTTTTTTTCCTTCTCTCCTGCTTTCTGCTTGTGGAATATTTCTGGATCTTGTTGATGGGTTATGGGATTTGGGTTTTGATGTTGTCACTGAGCTTGTGAGCACTGTATATATATATATGTATTTGCAGGAACTCCTATTATGTGCGCGCTGATTAGTTGTGGACAAGGAACATGTGTGTCCAATGAATCAGCTACGCTTGGTTTTGATTGCCAGTGTCATCCTGGTTGGAGAAAGATGCAGCTTGGTCCTCTAACCTTTCCCTCTTGCATTGTTCCCAATTGTAAGTCTGTGTTCTCCACTTTTTCTTTACCCATATTTTCATGGACTACTTTTTTTTTGTTTTCACTGAGATTTGCTGTACTGCAGATTCCTGGGTTGTCTAAGATTTAGCTAACTTGGAAAGTCTGTAACTTTATTTGTGTTTTCAAGGATTTGTAAGCTGGTTGCTGCATATATTGATGAACTAATCACCATTTCTAGGTTACTACAGCTACACGTGTTATTCCTAATTCGGAGTGATAGGAGATTCTGCTATGTCATTTCTTATTTTTGCTGATTATTGATATTCCTATGAATGCAACTGGAATTCACAGGTTGAGTACTGATATTACCTACTGTGATGCTAGTGTTCCCAGAAATTACGACCAATCTGTATATTTGAATCAGGTTGTGATGATATGTAGGGGCAATCGAATTTCGGTTACTGTAGAATCATCGATCTTTTTGGAATTCTGAATCTCTTTCCATTAACGATTAATACTAAGGAATTTGCAGGCACGCTTGATTTTCAATGTGGCAATGATGCTCCACCATCACCACCGCCGCCGTCACCTCCGGTTTCTGTCCCGGCACCACTATTTAACATCTCAAGCCGTAATTGAGACCAGACATTTAGTCATTGATCTGTAATGGTATTCAGGATTCTTGTGGCTTTCTACTCAATGAATTGCCTTTTCCTTTTCTTTCTTTTCAGCCTGTAATCTTGTTTGGTGTGGGGATGGAACCTGCATGGCAAATGGAACTGGTCACATATGCCAGTGCAATGAAGGCTCTGCAAATTTGTTTAACAGGACTAACTTAGCTTGTTTTAAAGAATGTGAGACACTTTTCATTTGATCTCTAATTTTATTATAACTACAAGGACAAAGTGTTAGTTATATCGGGATATAGTTGGCTTATCGAGGGTGTTATGAGCATACAAGCACAAGGTGATGAACAGAGTGTGCAAAAACATCCTTGCTGTTATGGAATATTCATATGGCCTTGTTGAACTGAGGACTTGATAGGAAATAATTGCTCTGCTTAAAAATTATAATGTCGTGATTTGTCAACTAGTAGAAACTTGTGATCAATGGCTAAGCATCTTGTTTTGTTGCTAACTTTGCAGAGTAGGAAATGTCATGTGCTAAAAGTTTTCATTTACAATGTAAGAATGGATGGATAACTGATGCACATAGAACCTGATGTTAATAACTGATAAGATTTTCCTGTCAGGCTCATTTGGAACGGATTGCCTTAATCTTGGACTCACAATCATCGGGCAACCTCCATTGTCAATACTTCCTCCACCAACTCCTCCTGCTTCAGGCTCATCTGGAAATGGTATTGCCTATTACCTCTTAAATATTTCATCATCTTCTTGAAATGATCAAAGCTACAATTATGTCATCTGCTACAGAGAAGGGTGCAGCTCAATTCCTTTAAACTTTCAAGTTTTTGCCGGTTCTGCATATATCATGTGGCTTTGATTGATTGGAATTTGTTTTGATGTTATAGGCTCAAGGACAGAACGCTCATATTCCCCGAGGAATCACATTGCGCTTACCCCGATAATTTTAGCAGTCACATTTTCAGTATCAGTTTAGGGAACCAGGTACTTACAGTTGGTATAAAATGAAATCATCAACAGAAGTTAATGCAAGAATATGGATCACTATGATATATCGCTTATTTCCTCTTGTCATATACTAGTCTGTACAGTGCCTGACTTGAACTCACTGTCATTATTCATTTTTCAAAAAAAAAAAAAAAAGGATCACTTCTTGTTAGCAGAAGACTGTCATACTGAAAACTTTTGCAGAAGAGCAACTCTTCTGCTTCAGCACACAAAAGAATACAAATTTACATCAAAGTCTTTGTTTCTCGGTTTGTCTGTAAGATTGGTAACCATCAAAATTCAGTTCACAGGATGTTAATCCTATTGCTTGAAATCTTACTCGATGCTAGTCCTCTCCAGGAACTTGATTTCCTTTTTCATTGTCTCATTTTCTAGCTAAGAGTGATCAAACATCTGACATTTTCAAGAATCATGTGGCAACTTGTTCTTTCGATCATGATGTGTAATCAGACAAGGGAGGCCAAAAACTTGGATTCCAATCAATTAAATTTCACTTAAATCAATAATTTAAGATGATTATAATAAATTATTAGTTTGAATCGGATTAATTAATTTGGTTTAAATTTAAGAGTTAAATTGACTTGTCATGTACGTATTAATCGGTTAATCCATGTGTAATATTCACGAGTGTTTCTTCATTTTTTTAATTAAAGTCTAAGAGAAATATTTTTTTTTGAAAAATTTGAAAAGTATAAAAAATTAATAATTTTAAAGATTAAAGAGTTTCTCTAAATTTTTAAACTTTATTTCTTTTATTTATTTTTAAAGCTTATGCTCCATTTTGCATTTTTGCTTTCTCCAAACGTAGGACAAGGGAAGTGTTACAACAATTGTTCTCAGCTAGTGGTCCAAGGCATTGGAAACGAGAATCAGCAGGTTCGTTTGGAGCCAAACTATGTGCTGTACCTGATACTACAACAGGTCAAAACATGTGCACATCAACAACATCTCTTCTTGTGATCGATCCTCCAATTCTAAATCTTCATCTCTCTGGTTTTGTTCTTTCTGTTGTCTTATGAAGATCCATGGTCCTTACACAGCTTCATCGTTAATTTGCATTTGATTGGTTGAGTCACCTTTCAAGGCTCCTGTCACTGTTGAACTTTGAGACTCGGTAGTCAAGTACATCGCCTATCTTTTTCTTTTTTTTTAAATATCCTGGGACGATTTCAATTATAGGAAGATAATTTTAAGCCATTCCCATTTAGACTAATTCCCATTCGAGCTAGATAGGTCCCTTGCGGGAGGCAAAGCTCTGACCTTAAGTTTTAAACAATTGCATATATGAGAAGGGTTCGAACTCGTGACCTTACTTAAGCCAAGAAAGCCCTTTAGTAACTCACCAGGGTTATTGCCTATCTTTTTCAATTTCAGGTCTTGCAAAATATTTATTGACACATACTGAAGAGTTTGCATGTGGGTTTACTGGAAACAGTCTCCCTACTATGTAGAGATAAGGTTATGTATTATCATACCTCCACAAATCTCGCTTCATTGAGAAATTTTGGACTGGTTAACGATGATGAAGACATAATAAAGAGTTTGTGTCTCATATTGATAAATATATCCTATGAAAACAAAACGGTTTGCGAAGAAACAACATTAAACTAACTTCTCATTAAATAATTCAATTACCTTATTACTTGACCAGAATTTAAATCGGTAAGAAACTGAAATTAGATCATTGTAAAATTAATTAAAGATTCAATAAAATTAAAGAAATTAAAAAATAAATGAAGAAGACTGCTTTACCATTAAAAATTTTAAAGTTTAATTAAAAAAGAAGATTGTTAAATAAAAGTTAATCGGTTTATTTTAGTTTACAAAAATCAACTAGTTTATAATAACGGAGTAATTAATTAATAAATTGATTAGTGTTTAATAACAAAGATTATTAAATTAAATCAACTCAAAAACTTAACCGGTTTAAAGCTTTTATTGTTAAACTGACCGAATCGATTCGATTTTTAAAATATTAATTTTTTAAAATGGTCATATTACAGTATTGTAGTCTGAAATAAAAATATATGAATTCTCCCCAACAACAGCCCATAGATTGCATTTTCTTCAACATTTTGAACAAGTGGACGACAAAATTAAAACAGAAGTTGTTTATGTGCAAGAGCTTATAGGATTGAGCAAATTTTGTCTTGACAAACGTTAAACTCATTGGAGGAGCATATATCTTCTGTATATCTTAAGCTTGTGATCGATTCACTGCAATTTCTTGCTAATTCCAAAGGTTTTCAGATAATTTGTATTATTCTACGATGAAGATCTAAAATTTGAGTTCGATAACAAATTTAATAAAGCAGAATACGTGAAGGTGTTAGACGTGTAAGCGGTAGATTTGGTCGAAATCATATATTCGCTTGTTTTTTGCAGTACTTACATCCTAGTCTTATTCATTTTCAGGTTGTTTGTCGTGATTTGCCATCTCTGTCACTGCAACACTTGCATCGATACTCGACAACCAAACCAGGGAAGTTCCCGGTGCAGACATTTTCATGGCCCGTGGATCAAACGGCCATTGTTTGTTTTAATTGCATCATTTCTTAAGATTTTTCTTTAAATTGAATAATTGAATTAACTAGCGAGGCTAAGTCAACATTACAATGAATTCACCGAAAGAAAAAACAAACAAAATTACAAAGCTAAAGACAAATCAGATTACAAAATTATATAACATTAACAAGACTTGTTATAAATTTCATCTGATCTTCGTGTCTAAGGATAGGTCATTTTGATTAGATTTAGCTATCGTAAGAGCCGAATCAGTTGACTATGTCATTAGCTAGACCATACTTAGTAACTTCCTCATTCTTATATATCCTCTTGTTTCTTTCGTTTCATAAAGAATAAATAATCATTGTACAGGCAGTTTTGTACAACGAAGCATCTTGCAACCTCATTTGGGCAGTATGGATTATCCAATTTAAAGATGAAGTCCAATCATAATTTAAGAAGGCATCAGGTAACAAATGTAAAACTTTGCTCTAAACCACTTTAGAGTAACTACATTGAAATAATAAATGCTCTCTATTTTTTTCCAACTCCTTACAAAGATCACAAATTGGGTCATAAGTTCCAAACCACTTGTTTTTTGTACAGATTACGTTTTTAATAACTAGCCAAGTGAAAATAGAGGCTTTTGGATTAAGAAAACGTTTCTAATGAAAATTGAACCAAGGAACATACCTTTATATATATATATATGTCTTATTATTAATTTTGACATTATTTGATAATTGGACTTTTAAGATAATGTTAATTAGCTTCAAATTCTAATGAAGATGGAATGAAATATCTTGGATTTGATTGGGATAATTTATGATAAAAGATTGTATGAAAGATAGAATTCTATCTTGTAAAGTCTCCAAATTATGATAGAACTCTATCTTGTAAGGCCTACCTTTTGCATCACGTGACAATAGGGCTGAAGGGGTTGCTGTTGTGTGTGTGTGTGTGTGTTTTTTATGAGTGTGGTTGTTAACATCTTTTGTGCATAGCTGGTTCTCTATTGGGGTTTTTACGCAATCTAGGTTAGATATGTGTGCTGCATTTTTCATGGATGTGCGTGGTTAATGGGTTTGTGAGTGTAGCTATAATTCTGTTTTGGCAATTGCGTGAACCATCTATTTATCTTTGTGTAGTAATTTCTGTGGATCACGTCACCTGGGCTGAATACTTTTATGTTTCGTTTTCTTTGGTGTGTTATCGTTGATTGGGTATTCTTGCAGTTGTAATTTTTGCAGGTAATCTTGGATCATAATGGTAGCTGATTTTATGGGAATATTATCCTTATGTGCAGCTGAATTTTTCTATTAAGGATGACGTGATGTGGGGGCTAAAAAATTGTTGATTGCATGTGACTTTATGTTGTGTTCTCTGTTGCCTTTTTGAACGACCATTGAGAGCTTTTTTGGTATATAGTGTGTGGATTTTGGCAGCTGATTTTTCTGTAGTGTTTGTATGATTTTATTGGGTTGGTCATTGTTGATGGAGTGTTAACTTTGTGGCTGTCGATTTTGGTGTTGGTGTGCGAAAATTCTAGAAGTTTTTGTGACTTTGCAGCCACTGTCTTTGTTATTGTTTTTGTGCAAAAAAATTCAATAGTTATCATGGTTACTGTAACTCTATTGGGTTAATGTTTCGGTGATGAAACGTTTGTTAATTTGAGACATTTTTGTGGCTGTTGTGCGTGGGATATTTTAGTGACTATATCGAAGGTTCACTTGACTTCTTGGTAAACAATTTTTCGTTCTTTTGTTGATTAAGCGACATATCTAGGAGAGTTGTTTTTTATCCTAAGTGTTGTTTTTGTTTATGTCTTTATTGTTTCCTGATGAGCATCTGATGGTTATGACGGTCACTCCTTGGTTTGCAGACTATGTAAACTACTTTGCTAGTAATATCTATCCCCCTGATCTTTCTTATGCTCAAAAGAAATTTTTTTTGTCTGAGGTAAGATACTATCTTTGGGATGATCCTTTGCTTTACAAGATTTGTGTGGATGGTATTGTTAGGCACTGCATTCTTTAAGAGGAAATGTCCTCTATGTTATATCATTGTCATTCTAGAGAGGCTAGAGGACATTATGGTGCATCTAAGACAACTCATAAGGTTTTAGAGTGTGGTTTCTATTGGCCCACCTTATTTAGGGATGCATTTGCATTTGTTAAATCTTGTGATAGGTATCAAAGGGTTGGGAACATTAGTAGGAGACAGACATGCCATTAACTAACATTCTTGTTTGCGAGGTTTTTGATGTTTGGGGTATATATTTCATGGGACCATTCCCTAAGTCTTTCTCCAATCAATATATATTAGTTGCTGTTGATTATGTTAGTAAATGGGTAGAAGTAGTGGCATTGCCCACAAATGAGGCTAGAGGTTTTCTTAAGTTTTTAAAGAAGAATATTTTTACACATTTTGGCATACCTAGGGCTCATTAGTGATGGGGGTCGCATTTTTGCAACAAACATTTTGATTCACTATTAGCTAAGTATGGGGTGACCCATAAGGTTACTACTCCATACCACCCTAAACTAGTGGGCAAGTTGAAGTCTCAAATAAGGAATTAAAGAAAATACTAGACAAAACTGTTAATGCTTCTAGGCAAGACTGGTCCTTAAAGCTAGATGATGCACTTTGGGCATATAGGATTGCATTTAGGACACCCATAGGTATGTCACCATTCAAGATAGTGTATGGCAAGTCTTGTTATCTTCTAGTTGAGTTAGAGCATCGTGTATACTGGGCTACCAAACTTTTTAACTTTAATTTGTCTTCTGCAGGTGCTAAAAGACTTATGCAGCTTCAACAGCTTGAAGAGTTCCGTTTGGATGCTTATAACAATTCGAAGTTGTATAAGGAGTGTGTGAAGAAGTGGCATGACAAAAAGATCCTCCACTGAGACTTTAAGGTAGGCGACCAGGTATTGATCTACAACTTCGTCTTTTTCCAGAGAAGCTTAAGTCGAGGTGGTATGGCCCATTCACAGTGATCCAAGTCCTTTTGGGGTCCTTGAGGTAAAACGAGAAAATGAAAACCCTTTCAAGGTAAATGGACAACAAGTTAAATTGTATATGCCCAGGTTTGTGGATAATTATGAGGAGCGATTGCCTCTTCATGACACTTTGTCTCCTTGATCGCAGTACATGCCTTTCAGTAGGATTGTAGTTTTCTTTCTTTTCTTTTCTCGTTGTTTTCTTTACATTTCTTTCTAGTTTAATGCATTTATTTGAGATGATTTAAGTTTTCTTTAGGGTTTGTATGGTTGGTGACAAAGAGGTCTTGACCGATTCTTTTTTAGGAAAGTTTCTTCTTCCTCTTTCCCCTCTTTGTGTTTAATTGTTGACTACTTGAACATTAGGGACAATGTTCATATTAAGTGTAAGGGGATTGAGATTATGTGCATGATGATGTTTATGATATTGATGTTGATGTTGAGAGATACACACTTGAATAGTTACGACTACTTTGGTAGCTAACTTGGGTCCCACTTTTGATGAATTTGATCATACGATCCTATCAAAGTAGTTGGAAGGATAATTGAGTTGTATGTGTGAATCTGAATTAGGCAGATTGAGAGGATAGTGAACCATGTTAATTGATTGAAGTAGTTGATTGCAATAACTTAGTCAATAACTGATGCTGAGTGATGATGCACTGTATGGAGTTTGATGGATTTTCATTTAAGCACATGTGAGGTCTTGAGTCATATGACTGCATCTCATAGTCATTTATTTTCTTTGCTTCATGTGATGCTTCCTTATGTAGATTACTTTCAGAACTTGCTCTGAACTTGTTAGATACTGCTAGTTACATGCTTTATGGACATGATAAAGGCCTTCTTTGTTTTTAACCTTTAGCTTAAATGACCCACGAAGTCATTTGTTCTTTTTTACCCCTTTTGAGTTGTTGACCTTGTTTGTTTTTGTATTAATCACATTGCGTTGAAACTTGAAAACTTTTTAGCCTGACCCTTTCACAAGTTGAATGAAGTACTAAATATTTGATGTCTTTGATTTAGGGAATTTTATTTTATATGCTATTCTGAGATATTTTAGAGGTACATCTACTCAATTGTTGTTGATTTGTGCTACATCTATTCTTTTATGTTTAGTGTTATAAACAAACAAAACAAACCAAAAAAAGAAAAAAAAGAAAGAAAGAAGAAAAAGATCAAAAAAAGAAAAAAAAGAAGAAAAAGATCAAATAGTAGCATTAGATAGTGATGAGAAGTTGTAGTCTCGCGTTTCTATTTATACATCCCAGAATTTCTTTTTGATTGTCCCACATTACTTAGTACTTTGTTAATGCTTTTGAGTAGCCGTTGTCTTTTTTACTTTACCTTAACCTAAGCCCCATTACAACTCTTAGTAAAAGCCCTTTTGATCCATGATAGCATGTACTCTATGTAGTGAAAAATAGGTGAATTTACAAGCCTATGGTAATGTAATCTCTTAGAGGAAGCTTTGAGTGAAACACAACCCTTATACACTTGAGTGACATGAGTGAATATCATGAAGAAGGTCCATTTTAATTTTATGCTTGCTTTTGATCAAGGATATCTACCATTGATTTTGTTTATGTGCATTGATGAAAAGATTATGATATATACAGTAGCTTGATACTTGAGTTTGCCGAAGTTTAAGGGATTGTAAATACTTGATTTTTTATGAAAATGAAATGGCAGAATATGTTGGTTGTGAGCTAAGTAAGTTTCTTGAGGACAAGCAACAATTTAAGTATGGGGGTGGCGTTAATGGGTATTTTGATTTTGATTTTAAACACATAATTTGTTAAACTCTTGTCCATTTAATGTTTAAATTGCAATAATTAAGAGTTATTTGTTTTGATTTTAGGCACTTTGATGTAGAACATCTAATATCATAAATCAAGAAAAACTTTCAAAGGAGCTTGGGTAAAAAAGTTAACGTTTTAGCCACCTAAAACATTAACATTTTGGAAGACAAAGAATGGAGGTTTTTGTATGAATGATAGGTTAAAAAGGAGTGGGAAAAGGATAGCTGGAGGAAGATTTAATACGTAGTAAACAAAATAAAGTGGCGGTATCAGATAAAGGAGAGCATGGGCTAATGGACATTCAATACATAAGAGACAAAGGAATATAGCTAGAGGCGAAGAGAAGAGAGCAGTTGACGGCAGAGAGAATTAGAGAAAACATGCTTATGCTTGAAGTTAGGCGTGGATGAGGGAGCTTATGGGCATTCAATAAGGAGAAAAAAAATAATGAAGCAGCTGCTGGCAGTGGAAAGTTGAGTGTACGGGAATAAGGTGTTAGACAAAAAAGCTTCCTTGACACATCAAAACTTAGGATAGAGGACAAGGACATAACCCTCTACTGGTGGACAGCAACGCAAACAACTGGTGGCAAAGACGTTTAAGTAGCTAGTGGCACAACCAAGTAGCCTCTACTCCATTCACTAACTCAAGAGTAGTCTCCATCACGCAAGCGAAGACAACGACTGGGCCAAAAACTCTCCTAGAATCACGAAGAAAGCAATAGCTGGTGGATATTAAATGAAGAAAATAGCTAGGGACGGCAGAGGAATGAAGTGAGTGTGCGTGAAGTGGGTGTGCGTGAGAGGTGGACCAAAAACCTTGGAAAATTCACTTAATACATAGAACAGAAGGTAGTGAGTGTTGCGCGAAAGAGAGAGAGAGCTAGAGATGCAGAGAAAGATTGGAGCTACAAGAGCATGGACTAGAAACTAAAACCTTATTTATCACATCAGCTACAATACCAAAATAGGAGAAGTTGGCATGGAGAGAACAGAGGATGTTGGCCAAGACGTACTGAAGTTAATGGCGCGACAGAAAATACAGCTGCAAGAGAACAATAAATATTGGGTGTTTTTTTATTTATTTTTATCCCTTACTTATCTTAATTCTTGTGGATTTAACCAACGCAATTATATATTATGATCATGATTTGTATTACATTGATAAATATGTGTGAGTAAGCTTTTTTCTTTTTTCGGTTAA
>JAOQMP010000005.1:2467594-2499706 GCA_027563575.1 Erythroxylum pedicellare | reverse complement strand
AGGTGTTTCAGCCCTACCTGGATTGATTTGTGATTGTGTTTATTGATGATATCTTGGTGTATTCGAAGAGTAGAAAGCAGCATGCTGATCATTTGAGAGTTATTTTACATATTATGAGAGAGAAGCAGTTGTATGCCAAATTTAGTAAGTGTGAATTTTGACTGGATCAGGTTGTGTTTCTGGGACATATAGTGACTGGGGATGGCATACAGGTAGATCCAAAGAAGATAGAGGTAGTGATGAATTGGGAAGCTCCGAGAAATGTGTCAGAGATCCGAAGCTTCCTAGGATTGGCTGGGTATTACCGCAGGTTTGTTGAGGGGTTTTCTATGATTTAAGCCCCTCTGACTAAACTTCTGAGGAAGAATGTAGTGTTTAGATGGAGTAAGGAATGTCAGAAGAGCTTTTAGGAGTTGAAACATCGGCTGATTACTACATTGGTGTTGATTATTCTATTAGGGACTGGAGGTTAGGTGGTGTATAGTGATACATCGCATCATCGGTTAGGATGTGTGTTGATGCACTATGACAAGATGATCGCCTATGCATCGAGACAATTAAGGTCTCACGAGGTCAATTATCTAGTATATGAATTAGAGCTAGCTGCAGTTGTCTTTGTTCTAAAGATTTGGAGGCATTATCTGTATGGAGAGACTTTTCAGATATACACAGATCACAAGAGTTTGAGATATCTGCTGATTCATGGGGAGTTGAATTTAAAAAAAGGGAGATGGATTGAGTTACTGAAGGATTATGACTGCACCATTGAGTACCACCCGGGAAAAGCTAATGTGGTGGCAGATGCTTTGAGCAGGAAGTGTAATATCAGTGCAGCTCAGATTCAATTATCGAGGTTACCCAATTTGATTCACTTGAGAGCTCTGAATGTAGAGTTGAATTTGGAGCAAGATAGGGCCTTGAGTGCTACATTGAAGTTGAGACCGATGCTACATGATAAAATCAGAAGAGTACAGAGTAAAGATCCTGATTTGGTCAAGCTTATGGAGAAAGTGAAGATGAATCTAGATTTCGAGTTTGAGTTGAGGGATGAGACATTGTGGTCGAGACAGAGGCTGTGTGTGCCTAATGTGGATGACCTGAGGAAGAAGATTCTCGAGGAAGATATGGCCACCTATGCTATGCATCCTGGTACTACCAAGATGTATAACACACTGAAGTAGCATTTCTGATGTCTTGGAATGAAAAAGCAAGTGGCGGAATATGTATCTAGATGTTTGACTTGCCAGTAAGTTAAAGCTGAGCACCAAGCTCCAGTAGGGAAACGCTATTCATTGCCCATTCCGGAGTGGAAATGGGAATGAATTACAATGGACTTCATCATAGGATTGCCTAAAACTCCGAGACAGAATGATGCTATATGGGTCATAGTAGACTAGTTGACTAAGTCGGACCACTTTTTACCAGTGAGAGAGAATAACTCACTTGATCAGTTGGCCCAAAAATATGTGAATAATGTGGTGAGACTGCACGGGGTTCTAGTGTCTATAGTATCGAACAGGGATCCTAGATTTACTTCAAGGTTTTGGAGGAGCTTGCAGTCTGTTATGGGTATGAAGTTGAGCTTCAGTACAGCATTTCATCCTCAGACAGATGGACAGAGTGAGAGGACAATCAATACTATTGAGGATATGCTTAGAGCTTGTGTATTAGAGTTTAGAGGAGCTTGGGATCAATATATGGCATTAATAGAGTTTGCCTATAATAACCATTATCACAGTAGTATCGAAATGACACTGTATGAGGCACTGAATGGTAGAAAATGTCGATCGCCATTATATTGGGATGAAGAGGGCTTGAGAATGGTGGAAGGCCTAGAGTTGATACAGGACACAGTGGATAAGGTAAAGTTGATCCAAAGCCAAATTGAAGTAGCTCAGGATAGACAAAAGAGTTATATAAATCAACATTGACGTGATGTGGAGTACAGTGTGGTAGATAGAGTATTCTTGAGAGTGTCACCCTGGAAGGGAGTTTTGAGATTTGATAAAAAGGGTAAATTGAGCCCTAGGTACATTGGTCCTTATGAGATCATTGAGAGGATAGGACCTTTGGCCTATAAGCTAGCTTTATCGAATGAGATGTCTTAGTTGCATAATGTGTTTCATGTGAGTATGCTCCGAAGATATCGATCAAATCCAACACATGTGATACCAGCTCAGGAGATTGAGGCTGCTAGTAACTTAAGTTATGTTAAAGAGCCGATCAAGATTGTGGGATCACAGATCAAGCAGTTGAGGAATAGAGTCATTCCATTAATGAAAGCCCTATGGAGGAACCACTCAACTGAGGAAGCAACATGGGAGACAAAGGAGCATATGAGGAGACAATATCCCCACCTGTTCGAGCAAACAAGTAAGAATTTCGAGGATGAAATTTCTTTTAAGGAGGGGAGAGTTATAACATCCCGTTCCTTGCAGGAAACTTAGAATAGTAAATGTGAGTGACCAATGAGAATTTAGAAATGTATTTTTCATGCCGATGCATATAATATGTCATATACATAAATATGAATAGTTAAATTTGTTGCACAAGAAAAATTGTACATGCACTCATGAATAATTCTAGGTATAATTGAATAGAGTTATGATTGTTAGGAATATTGAGAATTTAGAATTTAATTAGTTGGAAATTTTATTAATTAGTGGAAGAAGATATATATATATTGTGAAACTCGGTAACTTTAGGATTTATTTCGGAATCTACAGAGTATTATGGAAAATAGGTGAAAGAAGTTAAAAGAAGATTTAGAGATAGTTGAATTATAAGAGGAGAGTTAACGGAGTTAGTTTTAAAAGAAACTTAGTTCGAGTTAGACCTTAGGAAAAGCGACAAGTGTAAGTTACTTTTATTAATTGTCAGAAGTAATTTGAGTCATTCGAGAGTAAAAAAGGTATCCTTTTCCTAAGTTCTTTCTTTATGATCATCTTTCCCGAATTCTTCCCATACATAGAGTATTTCCATCAAACGCCTTCTGGGAGTTATCCTTATCATTTCCTTCATTGCTAAGTGTCTTTGTTGCCTTAAGAGAAGAAAACTAGAAGTTGGTTAGTGTCCATAATGGTTTACGTAGTGTTGTATGGAATTAGAGTTTAAAGATAGTTGAAGCTCTTGGAGTCTTCAACAAGTAAGTAGTGAATATAATTGTTGGAGTTGTGGATTTATGAAATCAAGTTGATAAATCTATTATCAGTGCATGATCATGGCATTTAATTATATTTGTATTCTTAAACACTGTGTTAAGGGGATGAAGATTGTGGATAAGGTGTTATTTGGTTTTTGATGGATTGTTAGTGATCAAATGTTGTGGAAATGGT
The DNA here is from genome assembly GCA_027563575.1 of Erythroxylum pedicellare. Classification (NCBI taxonomy): domain Eukaryota; kingdom Viridiplantae; phylum Streptophyta; class Magnoliopsida; order Malpighiales; family Erythroxylaceae; genus Erythroxylum; species Erythroxylum pedicellare. The sequence continues at coordinate 2,496,371 of JAOQMP010000005.1, read as the reverse complement.
TCTTAGAGTTAAAGTAGCAATGAAATAGTGTATGGAATTAGTGTAGAGAGTTAAATATGGAAAGGTTATAGGCTCTGTTTCTTCATTATGCAAGTATGAAGAGATAGGTGTTTATACATGAGATGATGAAAACTTAGCGATATTCAAGAAAAATGTTTTTGAGTCCAAAAGTGTAAAGATGTATCGTCTATGATGACGTCATTCATCTTAAGAGACGCATCGTCAGTGATGATGTCATATCGTTTGTGATGACGTCATTCATCTTAAGAGACGCATCGTCTGTGATGACGTCATATCATCTACTTTTGCGTTCGTTTGCTCTTGCATTCGTCTGCTTTTCTGAATCATCTGCTCCCATTCATCTGCTATCTGTTTCATCTTATGTGGACAGAATCTTGATTGATTCTTTCAGCCATAACTCTATCGTCTGATCTTCAAATGGCCTAATTTTTGAAGCGCTAGATTTATAACACATTTCTCTATCTCTCTCCATAGAAATCATAGCATTTTGTTTTGATTCAAAAATGATTGATCTAATGGAAGTAAGGGTATCGGTTGGAAGAGCATAAACTGGATATTTTACTAAACATGTTCTTGTATTTTGATGATATCTCGATCTGTAAGATTTCTAAAGAGATGATTTTTAATTTGGAGTAAACTATAGATATAGGCCTGCAAATTGTCTCAAGAAGTTGAATTGTGAATTTAATGGTTTTAGTGGTGCAAAAGCCTAAGTATTAATTATATTGAGATGAGTCTTGATTATGAGAATAATCTTGTGATGAGATTGATGGTAAAATAACCAGGGTTATCATGATGCATTGTACATATTTCATTTCATACGTGTGCATTATTAAACACTTATGATTGTACAAATTGTGATATTGTGTATGTAAATTGATATAGAGGAGCAATTGGAATTTCAACCCCCAGACGTTGTCGGAACTTCCAGGCATTAGCTTCGGGAGCAACCTGTGAGTAACCTAGACGGTCTCACTTAATTACTTGATTGCTTAGATTATGTTTTGAATGATAATTGAATGTGTTTAATTGTGGATTCCGGATAGAAGGTCCGATGAATGTGGATGGGAATTCAGATATTGAAGTGTTAATTGAATGTGAATGTGAAGACCTAAGTGCTTTATAATATGAGTGATTGTGGTACATGCATTTTATACAAAAACACATAATCAAATAATGGCATTTGTGACCAGAGTAGCCACCGAAAATGAAAAAGAACTTAAAACTCAGAAAATGAGAAGAGCCTCGGGCTCAAACAGTGATTAAGATCCAAATGCTCACTATGTATAATGAGCCCTATATCCTCATCGGATAAGGGACAGTTATTAATGAGCCTGATATCCAAAATGGATACGAGACAGTACAGGCAATCGGTCACAATAATATAATAATTGGAAAGTGTCTCATGAGCACCTCATATGCATATTGTTAAGTATAGTTGTTGAAATGAAATGTTTATGCTTTAGTGAAAATGTGAGATTTATGTAAAGTGCAGTATGTGATTATATGTTATGTGAATTTTTGTGATGCATGAATTGAGTGAACCATCGATGATGGTTACCTCATTGAGTTCTCAAAACTCACTAAAATTGCAACGTTATCTTTTGAGGACTAAAAGACTACTCTAGCTACTGAGAGGCTCTACCAGCCGTGTAGATTGTGATTGGCAAGAGAAGTCATGGCTCAAAGGTCGGTCAATTGGGATTTTTGGATAAATTAGTTAGATTGTGTACATTTCATCTTTCATATAGTACTTTTGTATTAGGTTTTAACGATGAACATATAGAAAATGTTAAAAGACACAATGTAGACATTTGGGTTTTATGAAATAACACGAGGGAAAAGTTAGTTTTAAAATATTGTGGCTTTTCTATTGATGCTTTATAAGTGAATATTGATATGATGCCATGTGAAGTGAATATAATGATCAAACATAGCTCGCCTTTATTGTAGAATATGTACCGGAATGACCTCCGGGTGTCCCGGTGTGTACCCTGCGATAAGAGGGTGCTACAACAAGTATTTCAACAGTACAGAAATCAGACCCGATAGGAGTACTGATAGCATATATGCAAGATACCCATACCTCAATGACCTAAACAAAATGTGTCATAAGAAAATGCACACAAAATGGTGATCTGGTTGTGCAATTCCAAACAAAATGGCCCAAGCATCCACCCAAAATGCTAACTAGGATTTAACAAAATATCTTAGAAAAACAAAATGAGACTGAGTACAAAATATCTCCAACAAAATACCATATATATACAAACATTTAAATGTATCTGTGAAGTATATTAATAAAGTATATGACAATAACAATAATAGCAACAATTATAAGCAAAAGTCTCTAGAGTGAATAACAAAATAGTCAAATACAATGTTGCTATAAAAAATAACATAAAAGACAGACTCCCACTAATCTAAGGCATCAAAAGATCTAAATAGACCCATACAGGTTACATAATTCACAAAAGCTATAACAATCAAGCCTTTGGTTAGAGGATTTGCCACCATAAGATAAGTGGGTATATGCTCTATATGGGTCTGAAACTCTTTAACCTTCTCTCTAACAATCATATACTTTGTATTAAAATTCTTTGAACGCTTGGAGTTCTTGCATATTTGAGAGAAGCCCACCACAGCAGAGTTACCACAATATATGGTTAGAGTTTTGGAAACGCTCTCCACAAGATAAAGCTCAGAAATGAAATTCCTCAACTATATTGCTTGTCGAGTAGCTTCGTAACAGGCCACACATTCTGCCTCCATAGTTGAAGTTGCTATAAGTGTTTGTTTAACACTTTTCCAATATATAACTCCTCCAGCAAGATAAAGATATATCCTGATGTGGATTTGTGATCATCAAGGCAGTCACTATAATCAGAATCAGAATAACCTACCACCTCAAGGTGATCAGACATCCTGTAAGTGAGCATATAATCTTTAGTACCTTATAGACATAAGCCAATGACACATAGGAGAACCAAGCCCAATTATCTTGATATCTAATTAATCAGGGTTTGTACAAAATTATGTTTATTATACTAGTTCACAAAATTAATAAAACAAACTATCAAATTTATCAAATATATCCTTCAAATTCAATGTTAAAAAAGCAAAAGAAAACGTAGGCTTCATTTTTCAACAGATAATTTTTTTCTCCAATCGTAAGATAGAATTGTTATAATTATTCTTAGCTCGTGGTCCAAGCACTGTCAATACGAAAGTGTACAATGAAGAGTATGCGTTGCATGTATATTATATAAACTCATAAGTTTATACAAAGTGATCATGAACTCATAAGTTTCTTTTACCAAATTCTCTCATTTGAGTTTAATATTAATATTTGAGTCTTACAATCACTTTGTTTCTATAAGTATAAACTTTTTTTTTACAATCACTTTTTTTTACTACTTCTCTACGAATTTAATAATTATGAAATTCAAAGTAAATATTGAAAATAAAGGTTATTCTCCTTATATTTGTCTAAAAAAAACAGAAACATACTCCTTTGTATATGAGTAAATGCTTTTGAAATAAAAAAGGTTTTGGGCTGGTCCGAAAAATTTTAAGTTAAAATTTAAATTTAGATTGATTATGGTCGGATTTGATTGAGTCTGAACCTTTTTGCTAAGCCTAGACAAGACTCTAGGAAGAGAATTAAAATCTTGAATCATCCTTCTCCCTTATACTTGCTTATGTTTATATGTTTCCATCGTGCTGTACCTTTTATTTTTCATTTCATGTTTGAAGAATAAAGCTTGCAACATAATCGTATATCTCATGCCTTATACGTAGCACGTATGCATATCTCATGCCTTATACATAGTATGTACATACAATGTGATCTATGTCTTTTACGTTTCTAGAACCATTAAAAAAATCACAAAGATATATGTTCAACAGTAAAGGCCAAGACTTGCCTTTTTTACTCTTAATCTTGATCGTTCGGCGGTGATATTACACTATTGTGGGCTGAAATAAAAATACATAAAACATAGATATGCATCTGACAAAAGTAACCGGTCCACAACCCATTGCCTTTCAAGATCACGAGGTCAAGGACAAAACCAAAACATTAGAAATTGTTTTTAATGTGCAAGACTACATGGAATCGAGCAAATTTAGGTTTTAACAATGTTTATTCATTGGAGGAAGCGAAAGGCAAGGACCCTTTATCTTGAAAGTGCTTTTGACAACTTTCTGATCGAGCTAGGATCTACAGGATGGTTCCAAGGGTTTTCAGATAAGCTATGGCTTTCAATCGAATGTATATGAATGTCTGCTTGCAATTTTCCTGTGATTGCATTTAGTCTATTCTGTTCAGGTTGTTTGTTTAATTGCCGTGCATGTCTGTTTCTTCACATTTGCGAACTTCTTTGTGCTCACATTTTCATGTTGGATCAAAAAAACGGCATGCGTTAGCTGCATATTCCATGTTTTGGGAAATTGCACTGTTTCCTCAATTATTCGATGAGGACAAGGTGCCGAAATCCGCATTGTGGGTATGATCCGAAATTCAAACATATTGACCTTTCAGGATTTCAAATGATTTTTCCTTTTTGAAAGGTTCATTTCGGTGTTGATAAACATTGTTAGGATATTTGTGCTAAATGTCAAAACTAACCGTTAAGTTCTTGGTGTGTTGTCTTACAGTAGTTTTCCAATTCCAAGAAATAAATAAATTGTTTTCGTGTTTTTTTAATCTTTTATTTCATTTGTAAAATATAGAAAAGTTTAAATCTATTTAACAATAACAATCTCAATATACAAGGCTCTTCGTTTTGTGAGGGTCGGAGGAGGGACATCAATTATATATAACCTTCTCTTTATATTTTACAAAGGAATTGTTTCCATAACTCAATCAGTGACTAAAGGTTACAAATGAGTAACCTTATTAGTTGCTTCAATCCTCGTCCTCAAATGTTTAAATTAATTAAGAATGATAATTAAAGAAGACTATATGTAATAATGCGTTTATATCTCCATATTTCTGTTGTATATGAATGTTAAATTTTCTACTTCTCCAAACAGATTAAACTATTTGGTTTCTTATTATTAATATGGCATCTGATTAAGCCCAAGGTGCTGGTGAGTTGGTAAGGGGCTCTTTTAGCTTAAATGAGATCGTGGATTCGAACTCTCCTCATATATGTAGCTGCTTAAAACTTAGGGCTAGAGTTTTACCTCCTGCAAGGGACCTACCCGGTTTGAGCGAGGATTAGTCTGAATGTGGATAGCTTAAAGGTATCTTTCTATAGTTGAGACTTGCCTAGAACAACTCGTGAGTAACTAAAAAAAAGGCATCTGATTCTATGGACATGAAAAAGGTTAGACATCAACAGAATTTGGCCTAATCTAAAGATGAAGATCTGTAACTATTCTTTTCCACAGTTAACAATATTCTATTGCATATAATGTGTGCATGCAGTCCTGCCAACACACGAACCAAATCAGCTCAATAAAACAAAAACAGATCCACATGTGACCATATTATAAAAAAGAGCAGACTTTAAGGAAGGAGCCAAAATAAGCATTACTGGACGAATAGTAGATTAGCAGCAGCAGCAACAGAGGAGAAGGTGAGGTAATAGGTGTCATTTAGAGCACTGTGAACCATGTACATGCGTGCAAAGAGAATATTATATAGGATAAGAATAAGTCGCTTTGTCTGGTATTATTATTCTATGTTGTTAAAACCATTTGATTTGCTAGCTTTTGCAGCACGTAACATGTGATTGGTCGGATATATAAAAGAATTTGGAGTGTAAAAAAGAGGCAGTCCAATTCATGCTATCACATGATCAATCATTGGTATGTAATGAATCCAAAAGAAGTAGTGCCCATCCTTGCCGTAAATTTCCCACACTTTGCTGCTTCTGTGTCGTGATGCAATGGAGGTCAATAAACCAAAATTAAGTATCTGGATGGTTACGAAAAGGAACTAGCAGCCGAAAATTATAAATTTTTCAATAAATATCCGCTATTTTGAGTATAAAAAACCAATAAAAATTATATATTTCAATTGATGACTGCTACTTTTTCTGTATATCTGTGCGACTGTGCCCCTAGCCAAATGGTATTTGGATCATCACGAAAACGGAACAAGCAGCTTTTAGAATACTTCCATATTCTCTACTGTATAACAATTAATCAAACATATGTTCCCCTTGATAATCGCTATAAATATTTATACTGTTTTAGTATTTTCTTCCCTTTACTCTTTCCATATCCTCGTATCGCTATTCTTTGAGTACCTTTCATACTTTGTTAAAGGGTAAAAAATTATGATTTAATTAAAATTTGAAAATTCTCTGAGATCTAAAATTATTATTTTTGTAAAATTTTTTAATATTTTCCTTTTTATATTTGTTTAAAAAATTACAAAAAACTATATGCTATGTGAATAAAATATATAAACTGTTATTGATATTACGACTCAATCAAGTTTTTAAATCCAACCCAAACTATTTAAATTTAATTTAAAATAATAATTTGTTATAATTATCTTAATTTATTAGTTTATTTGATTTTAATTAGTTTGAGTTTAATTGAGTTGATTGTCATGTTAACAACAGTGAATTAGTTTATACATGTATTATTCATATTAAGTATATTTTGTCATCATTTTTTAATATAAAATTATAAAATAATAGTTATTTTTAGATTATGTAGTAGAAAGGCAATAAAATATACATTGTTCAGTTGGTAATTGGAATTTTTCAGATTAATCTGATCTCAAGACATATATAATGTATTTGCTAAAAATGTAGAGGTATTATAGAGTTAAGGTTTAAGAATAAAAGACTCCGTTCAACTAGTAATCCTATTATTAATTTTAAATATATAATTTTACAGATTAGGTATGGTTAGGTTTCCTTTTCGATTTCCTTACTCTTCTCGATCATTTTCTTTGCACAAGTGTCAAGAATGATGTTCCTACTTTATCGCGTTTGTTATAAGATACATATCATGAACAGGCAAGTCTGATAAAGATCTTTCTCCACTCCAAATAAAATTTAGATTTTTATATTTTTCTTTATTATTGATGGGGCTCTAAAAATCTTAGATTTGTACCTCTTTCAAAAAAGTTCTTTTTTAAATGATGGTCAAACAGTTAATTAGCTTTTTAAAAAAGTTCTTCTCGAAAAAGATTTACAGAAAAAAGTTCTACTGATAAAAACTCTACTGATATAAGCCTAACCCAACAGAGGCTAAATTCAAGATATTAATTTATATACTTTTGAATTATTAGATAAAAATGGCCAATTAAAATCGTCTGATCATATAGTTTCTATAATTTTGATCTGGCAGTGTAAAAAGAAATAAATGGGATTTAATTATAAAAAATTAAAGATAGATTGAACTTACATTTACAGTCACAATAAATTCAAAAAATTGTATATGTACTTATAATTGGACGTACTTAAAAGGTTGGACAAGTTAAACCATAAAAATGAATTAGTATCCTTCTTTGCAACTATTTTAAAGGATTAATTAAACCTTCGACCAAAATTTAACACCCTATCATCGTCAACAATAACAATAATAATACTAAATATAAATCTTTGCTACGATGGAACGTTTAAAAAGAACCAATGATACATAACATTATTCTTATTTAATAAAACTATTTATGATAAATTTATGTACAATACAACATGAAAATACTTCAAAATTATAAATAAATATGCATAAAAGGTAATATAATATAAAATAGCATACCTTTTGAACATGTCAAAGATTAACAATAGATGAAAAATCTATTTTTTTTGAACAATATAAGAAATTGTATTAAAAAATAGCAAAAGCTACACAAACTACATTACAATGGTACACTTAATCTCTTCACAAATCTGCAAAAATAACCTACAAGATAAATATACAAAAGGTACAAGTAAGTATAGCATCCAAGTAATCCTCATGTTAGGAAAAAGTACATTGTGCTTGAAATTTGCAATTATAACAGCTCAAACTAAATTAATAATCATATCTGCTAGTTGACATTTTTCTATTTCAGTACCCTTGTACAACCTGACATTATGTTCCCTCTACATTCAGATTACGTTCCCTCCGCGTCCAATATATAGTGATAGTAAAAGCTGTCTTAACGAGCAACTCATTAGATTTTCCTTGCTTGGTGCTATCAATAATCTTAATCACTTTTGAATATCATTATTGATAGTTAAACAGGCAAATGTTGAACTGTTGCTGGTATAATCATAAAAAGATTAACAGGAATTTATTTTGGTTACCTAATTTTCTCAAAAACTGTTTTTTAGCACAGTAAGGGCGATTGAATCAACCTATGGGGAAGCGTGCCCCAATTTCTATAAGAAATTCATGCCATTCTCAAAATACTTGTCAATTTATGACTAACAGTAGATCACATCAACTGCTGTCACTAAATTCAGGTAACGTCAGTCAACAATTTAGGCTAGTGAGTACAATTTTCTAACCTTGTACTCCTGATCCGATTTCACCTTCAGTCACCCGGACGGTCGAACATTAAGACACGTCAATTTTGTACATTGATTCTCTCTATTCTGATAGCTCAGTGTGTCTTCTTTCATGGCTGCCACTGACTTTTCCTGGTACTTTTTTAACTTGTTTTTCCTTTCATTAATTTCCTTATTGGATTTTAACTTTAGGTTAAAAGTAGAAATTGGGTTGAGAGGCAAATAGTAAAACAAATGATAATAACTGGGAATTATACTGATTCTCATTGCATTGATTGAATTATACGTTTCAGAATCTATTTCGATTACTTGATTGAACTACTATTTGATTGTTTTAATTAATTTATCACTTATTTTTACTTATTAATTTATTAAATAATTGATATATAAGTATTTACATACGAAATTTTGCTTAATACACATTTTAAAAGATAGTGATTGTGAATTTTTTATTATGAAAAAAAATTAATCAGTTTTTGAGTTCTAATTTTTAAGCCGTAGCATTTGTCTGATGGTAAAATATAGGTTTTGGGATAAGAACTTAATAACAATATCCAAAACTGTACAAAAGGCCGGCTAGGCTTCGGTAGCTAGTCCTATTCTATGACCTTATGTACACTTGCTTACCGATAATATTGTTTTTTGTTTTTTTTTGCACACAAGCGACCATGAGATTTGTATCCTTCTTCCAATTGAAAAACCAAATTCAATTAAGTCGTTATTTGAAGATAACCACAAGTTAAATCACACAAATTAGTCATCGTTGTCTTATTGATTATCTTTCTAGTTGAAGGTTTCTGGTAGATGGATTATGTATATAATTACACATAAATTGTCTTGAAGGCTTATTCTAACCAAAAAAAAAAAAAGAATACAAAGTAAAGGGTCAGCATCCATAACACAGGCAGGTTAATTATGGTTGAAAACGATGCTATATAATAAGGTCGAAACCGAAAGCATCTTTACTTTAATGGGTCGTTCTCTAAATCAATGATGATTAGCTGTATTTAGAAAATTGAAGAAGATCGGATAACTCCAAGTTTGGATTCTAGTCCCCAACATTCACTCCAAAGTGTCTAGGAGGATTAACACTAACATCAATAAAAACATTATTAGATTTTTGTAATAATTTAGGTATAAATAATTAAATAGTCCTTCACTACACAAGCCAAGTCCCACATCAATAAAAAATTGAATGAACTAATTTAGGTTAGAATATTTTTGTGTCACGAGGCCATATCTATGATATATAAGTGTTTTTGTCTCATTTTCAGCACTAGTGTTGCCTTTTTGTTCTAATTTAATTTATCTGTGAAACCCGAGTGATATCAAGAACCCTGCACTTTAAAATTTCCTTTTGTTAAGTTCATAGAAATCCGTAATTAACAAATATGAAATTTATGTATTTGATATTGCGTATTTTTTTTTGGTTACAAGGGAAAAAAACAAACAAAACAACCACTCAACAGCCCTAACAATTGCAGAGATTTGCGGTACAAAACTTCATGATTACCACTGTGCAAATGGGCTATGACTAACATCAGAGGCTCCTGGAGAATATGTAAACTTGAGCTGGGAAAAACTGCGAGAGCTGCCAGGTTATCCGTACACTGATTCCCCTTGCGATGAACATGCTGTAATCTCACCTCTCACGCTCGGCGAAATAGACCACGAGTATCTGTAACTAAGAAAAAATACTCAGTCGAAAGTAAATTAGACGAGGATAGAATATTTATCACCTCTAAAAAATCCACTTCAACAATAATTCTTCGGTATCCAAGCGTTTAAGCTAAGTGAAGACCCGAGTGATCTATAGGAATGACTTTGTTTATTCCATAGTTCAACTAAATGACTTTGTTAATCCCATGTTAATCCCATAATTAAAGAAAAAAGATAGACTTGATTAATGAGTGACCGAAAAAAAATATTAATTATCTCTTGAAAGGATAACTCCGCAACAAATTATTTAGGCAAACCTCCAGAAAACTTTTGTCGTATCCAAGTAGCAAAACCCTTCCCTCTTTTTTGGTTTGGCTCTTCAAGTCCCTTAGCTATAGTTTAGGTTTCTTACACGTCAAGAAATTATATAACACGTTAAGAAATTAAGGGTGAGGTGTAAAGTTTACTTCTTTAACAATACAAAGATTTTGGTTTTGTTCTAAAAATTTTTATTAAATATTTTAAAAGAAAAAATAGATACCCTCTTAGCTAAATTATGTTTTTATAACTTTAAAATGACATTTATTGGTTCAAAAAAAGCTAACACAGGCCTAGGAAAATATTGTGTCACTAATAATAAAAAGTCTTTATAAAAAAATAGATACAATCTTAGCTAAATTATGTTTTTTTTATCATTTTAAAATGACATTTATTAATTCAAAAATCGATAACACTAACCTAGAAAAATATTGTCACTAGTAATAAAAAATCATTTTAAAATAGATACCATATTAGCTAAATTGTCTTTTATATAAGTTTAAAATGACATTTATTGATTAAAAAAAAGCTAACTCAAGCCTAGAAAAATATTGCGTCACTAGTAATTGTATGGATAACAAATTTTCTAAAAGATCACCTTTTAATGTAAGATTGACCCGACCAAGGCATTTGTGCCACGTGAAGTGCATATGCATGCTGAAGAGGTTATCCGTATCAATATGTGCACTCTCACAAGCTCATGTCGTGGATTGGATATAATGCAACATACACCAAATATAACATCAAAACAAATTTGTTTTTGGGTTATCATATGATATCACAACCACATAAAAAAAAACAAGGAAAGGAACAAAATGATAAAATTTTACATGAAAAGGAAGATATGAATGAATAGATGCATAAGATAATTGTATACATATATGTACAACACAAAGATCCCAATGCTGATGCTTGAGGACAACCCTTGAGAAAGGTTTTGTTGATAGTAGTGTTAAAAGTGGTAATGGCTTTGGGAGCCAACTTAGGTCCAGCATAGGACAAGGGAACATAAATCTAACCACATAATACCAAAAGAAACTTTACCACTTTTCATGGAAGTGACCAAATATATACACCAAGTGAAAGGCATAGGAGACCACTCCTAAATTTAGTTTTGATAGACATCTATACCCTTCCATATGTTTCCAAATTAAAAGATGTTACATAGCACTTTGTCCTCTTTCTATGTGATTATTTAGGCTATAAACAAGTTGGTCTCTTGTGGGGCTTAGCCACCACAGGTTGTGTTAGAGATCACAACTTGGGGTTCAACAATTTCAAAAAGCCAAGTGGATTAAGGGGTCAAATTTGGTGTTGGAATGGGGAAATTGAAGGTGGGGATTGTCTTGTAGTGAAGATAGACAGAGGGTAAGGTGATGGCTCAAGATTGGAGGGATTGGTGATTTGGATGTTTTTGTGCTTAAGGACAAGACAAAGGCACATGGTGAGAGAGGGAGGGAGAGATAGGATCTCTCTTCCTTTCCTACTTTCTCTCATACAACCCTTTTCTTTATAGGGTTTTCAATCTTAGAGATGCTCTTCATTTCTTCAGTATATATTGTTTGTAGAGGACAAGATGGTCTTTCTCAGTTTTGTTCTTTCCTTTGTCCAATTACATCATACACACTAATCTTTTCCTTTCACTTCTTGTCTCCTTCCATCAACACTCCTATACACTAATTAAATCACCAATATACCATTATAATATCATCATCATTCCCATTATCACCATCATATCATAATCAACCTATTCATCATCCATGTTTAATGTGAATGCATGCATGACATTGAACTATGACTTTCTACCATTTCTTAACCTACATAAGCACCTTTAATTCCAACATATTTTACCCCTTTGCCTTTACCTTTGATTCTGCCTATCCTTTCATCTTTCTTTTTGTCTTTTCCTCTGTCCCTAATTACAGCCATAAGTCTTATTAAATACATGTAATTTCCATTATAAAGTTTTTAATAAACATTAGTTAATTAGAAAGATACATTTTAGCAAGTACAAATATTTCTCAAATTTTCTTATAAGGTGTCGACCTAGTGATGTTAATTACTGTGTCCTCAAGTGGTTGAACGTCTTCATAATATTAATACACGTACACATATATACTTTGCAATGAAACAATATAAAGAAGTAAAGTGAAAAATCTTCATATGCCACCAAAAAAATAAGTATGATGTTCAACAAAACAGAGATAATACAGGTTTAACAATCTCATTAAAGCTTGTATTTATGTGCATTAAATGAGGACACTAAATAGCCGAAAAATAGCTTGCGAATTACATTTGAGAAGTTGGTTGCTCTTAGCAAGGCACGGAAAACGAGGGAATTTATGAGATTCCATAACTATGTACTTCTTTGGCTAACCAACCCTTCATGAGAAGTAATCCCAGCTACAAGAGTTCAAAATTATCATATGTGAGGAACAAACATGAAACATACATTGCGTTTCGAAACAAAAATTTAAAGTGTTGGTCCAGAAAATAAATCTACGTGTAGTTATAAGGTACGTAACTAAACATACATTCTTCAATGCTAAGTAATCAAAATTACTTTCATAGTTCTTAAAGAATAGCTCTAAGTGATTGGAATGATTTCTCAAAGCATTTTCAAATATTGAAGTTTTAAAGTTTTTACATAACATGTAAGTGTTAGTTTTTTAAACTCTTAAATACTGAAGTAGAATAAAAAGCTTTTTTTTAACATATTAATTATTAATGCTTTGTGTATACTGCATTATTGTACATTCATACGAACGATAAGGCTATATATTAATTAAATTTACATATATTAAATTCTCGCAGATACACACAAAAATCGAGAGGGGTTGGGGTTATATATATATATATAGACACACACAAGTCACAAACACAAGACTTCACTTCGCAATCTCCTTTCAGGACAACTCCAATAGCTCTCATCCTATTTTTTTCAGTTTCTTCCTTGTAAAGTACACACCTACAGAGCTAAGCTGCTTCTTACTCTAAATCAATTGCAGATTCAGGGTCACTCATCCTTTTTTTTTTCTTTAACAAGAACACACACAAAACTCTCTGTCTGCCTCCATCTTTCTAGTACAAAGATTCTCTCTGTCAATCTGTCAATCTCCTCTCTCTCCAACTTTCACTATGCCTTCAAGATTATCAGACGCTTTTAGAGCCCACCCTGTCCATCTTCAACATAAGCACCTTGACTTCACCTCTTTGCAAGAGCTACCTGAGTCCTACAAGTGGACTCAACTCGACGACGCCGGAAACCAACCTTCCGGCGACTTCTTTGTCGATGAATCCGTACCCGTCATCGATCTTTTAGACCCCAATGTTCTAGAGAATGTAGGTCATGCATGCAAGAATTGGGGTGTATTCCAAGTCATAAACCATGGTGTCACTAGTAGCTTACTTGACGGCATTGAAAGTTCCTGCAAATCCCTTTTCTCTTTACCTATTCAACAAAAGCTTAAAGCAGCTAGATCACCGGACGGTATTTCAGGGTACGGTCTGGCGAGAATCTCTTCTTTTTTCTCTAAGCTTATGTGGTATGAAGGGTTCACCATAGTTGGATCTCCACTCGAGCAGTTTCGCCAACTTTGGCCTCAGGATTACACCAAATTCTGGTACTTCTATACGCTCATGCACGTGTAGAAAAACTCTTTATCATATTTAAGGTTTTCCATGTTCGTAATCCCGAGTTCTCTTTTATTCCTCCTCTCTTTTTTTGTTTTTCAAACTTTATCTCATTGAACACTAAAACCCCATTTGCTTTCTTTATTGCGATTAGCAAAGATATCAATGAAAACTATGGACCCACAAAAGAAGATTCGGATTAAGAGTATCATGAACCAAAATCCCACTTGTCACTATTTGCTTTGTGAAATGACCACTATAGTATCTTCACTATTGTCATCTTCAAGTTTCATTGCTTTGTTGCCTACTTTTTCTTCTGAGACGTGTGCTTTTTTCCCCCCCCTTATATGCAGTCAAATGGCTGAAGAATACGAGAAAGAGATGCAAAAGCTAGCGGGGAAGCTTATGTGGGTAATGCTTGGTTCGCTAAGCATAACCAAAGAAGATCTGAAGTGGGCTGGGCCAAAAGGTGAATCGGTTGAGCCATGTGCAGCCCTTCAACTGAACCACTATCCTGCTTGTCCCGAGCCAGATCAGGCCATGGGTTTAGCTGCTCACACTGACTCAACCCTCCTCACCATTCTCTACCAAAACAACACTAGTGGATTGCAGGTTCTTAGAGAAGGAACAGGTTGGGTCACAGTCACACCAATCCCAGGTGGGCTTGTAGTGAACGTAGGTGATCTTCTCCATATACTATCAAACGGGTTGTACCCGAGTGTCCTCCATCGGGCTGTTGTGAACCGAACCAAGCCTCGGCTCTCCATTGCTTATCTCTATGGACCCCCTTCAAGTGTCCAAATTTCACCTCTCCCAAAACTAGTTGGTCCCAGTCAGCCTCCTCTATACCGATCAGTGACTTGGAATGAGTATCTTGGCACTAAAGCCAAGCATTTTAACAAAGCACTATCAAGGGTCAGGGCGTGTGCTTCTCAGAATGGCTCAGTCGATGTTAATGATCATAGTAGTGTACAAGTTGGTTAGGCAATATCTTATCTTCTCATATGGTTTCTTGACACCAGTTCAAATTTTGTCCTTTTGTTCTTTATTTCACTAGATTTTGAGTATTTGGCATGTCATGATATGTGGATGATGACCCCATGTTATAATTGCATCTTTTGTTGGGGGGTTAGTTCGTATGCAAGAGAGCTCAAGATGTTGACGTAAATCAAAAAAAGAAAATGTACAAAAGGTAACAATTCAAATGCTCTATGTTGCATCTGTTGTCTTGATTAGTGTCTTTTTTTTTAATGAACATAATCGCATAAGAGATGGATAAAAATGGGTATTTCAATATTCGAAGAAAGGACATATGAACCGACATCTTCCCTCCAAGGAAGATCAAGGAATAAGACGTCCATCAAAGGTGACAATGGTTGAACCATTGGACCCATTCTTGAAGTCGACTAATCTCCAAATAAAAAATAAATAAAGAGCTAAATGTTATAGTTCTACCTTCAATGGATAAGACAACATCAACGAGGATAAATAAAGTATGGAATAATGGATCAAAGCAATGTTCAGAGACAGATTGATTATGTTCTTAAGATAATTTGTTCGATTTGCCTTCCTATTCGAACAGTATGAATATATGGTCCGAACCATTTTTAATATGCATCATGTTCTTCAAGAAACCAGTCAGAATCATTCTCCGGATACATTATGACCTGCTAAAGACAAGCATATGAGGTCACAATAATTGTTGATGAAACGAACAACAATGACAAGATCCCCCATGTTTCTCGAGGCTGTCTAGCTAGCTATGTCTGTTTGCTACTGTGAACTATCTCTCTCTGTTTGTTTTTGTGTCATATCGTAAACGACACCAAGTCTGTGGCTTCACTTATGTTTGTTAAGTTAACGTTTCTGAGATGTAGAAGATGGTTGTCTCTGCAACCATGTGCTGCATGACATTGGCCAGTTCAGTCGGATGAGCAACATGCCTTTTGGTGGTGGGGACTATAAATAATCAGTTTTCACCATTTTTTGTAGATCGGTTATTCATATTCAATAATAACTGTGCAACTTTAGTTCCATTCTAATGCAACAGAAGCACTGGACATGATCAGAACTGAAAATTTTTGGAGGAGAAGGAAGATAACATAATGAATTTCCCCTGAAATAGCTTTAGTATATGTGTTTACAGTCATAAATATGCATGAAAAGGTTTTCTTGTATATATAAAAGATAATCATTTCACATAAATGTAGTGATGTGCATATCTTTCAAATAATTTATTCAAGAGCTTGAAGCTATTGTTATTATCTTCTTCTTCATCATCATCATCATCATTATTATTATTATAATTATTATAATTATTATAAGTATAATAAATCAAATCATTCACTAATCTGTATTTCTTTGAACCTGTGATGAGTATTAGAACAGAAACATGTGACATGGTGAGATTTAGATTACATTACTTGAGAGGTGTCTTTTTACTGTGAATGCGAATACTACTCATTTCTATAACTTTTGTTTCATTTCAATTTTAAATTAGTTTCGCATATTAGAAATTTAATCCAGTCTTATAATTTCAATTCACATCTGATATATTAATTTACCTTAAAAAATGTCTGACATCTCTTTTTTCTTTCTTTCTTAATATCTATTTAGTATAGGATCTAAGGTTAATTATAACATAGTAGGAGAATTTCACCGTATGTAAATATATAATTTACTCGGTATAAAATCAATCTCTATATACTAAAAAGAAAAGAAATTATAATAATCTAATTACTTTTTTTTCAAAATTTCATAATACACTTAAAAATTGTATAATTATTATTCGAAATAATAAGAATACCTTTTAACTTGAAATTAAAATTAGAAAAAGTCAATATAAAACGACATTTACTCATAATTAAAAATGTAACTTAGCACATTAATAACTCTTACTATGTACTCTTATTTTGACTTTTGGTTATGTCAATAATTTTTTATAAACCGAATGTTTATAAAAGTTCTAATTTCGTATAAACAAAATGCAAATTCTTACTTGATATTTTTTAAAATACTGATTAGATAAATTATTTAAAAATTAATTAGTAAACTAATAATTTAAAATCATTTTATATCTTGTTGAATGACATGTTTAGGTTGAAGGGATGCTGTTAACTCCAATGTTACATAGCCTTTCTTGGCTAGGTATGGCCTGTTAAAAAAAGGTCTCAAGCTCCAGATTTGGTGGCCATTGAAGACAAAGAACAAGAAATGCTTGGTAGAGATAAGAAGATTAACAAAAACTGGAAGAGTCAGGCACTTTTCCAATATGAGGTCATGAACATTTTCTTTTTAAATGTGAAGAACCTCAATCCAAGATTCTTTGTTCGTAAAAATCTGGATTGCCTTCGTTGATTTACTCCCCTGACACAACACCTGGCGATTGAAAGATCTAAAGCCACAACTACCAGATTGTGGTTCAACAATTAATCATGTGGTCATGTCACTTTGAAAGTAAAAGCATCAGCCTTAAGAGACAATATTGCAGTAGAAGAAAAAAAAAAAGCTTCAACTGCGATTATGCGTATCAGAAAAAAGAAAACATACATATTGGAAAAGCATGCCAACTTTTAGCCTGTAATTACTAGAATAAGTTTATAAAATTTAAAACTTTTAAATTTGTAACCAAATTTTATTTTTTATTCTTAAAAGATAAGTTAATTTTAACAGATATAATTTTCCTTATATTTAATTATCAGACTTATAATATATGTAAAAATACTATTTTGAGTCTATTCTAATTGCATTATAAACCACTTCATCATTATAAATCAATGCTTGAACTAAATTTTCTTTTTCTATTTTAGGGATCAAAGATTTTTGCTATTTTTAAAATTTTATTTTTTATTTTACTGAGATTCTAATTTATTGTCTTTTATACTTTTTAGAATTATTTTTAAAACTTAACACTTTTTTGTTAGTGATAGATAAAAAGCTATTCAATTTTCTTCCATTTAATTTTTTTCCCGATTTTCACATTACATTGCATTAAATTGACATGAATGGTTTAGTTTTGAAGTGGTGAATCAACAGAAAATCTAAAAAAAAGACTTGAATTTCACCTTATAATTGGAAAAAAAAAGTTAGTGTAACACCTTGTGAGGATAAGATTAACAATTCCAATCTTAGTGGCCTAGAGTTTAATTACTTATTCATGGTGTATGACTCGAGTCAATCACTGAACTGGATATACAATAGAATCATTGTTAAAGATGCTTACAAAAGTAATGAATAATCACAATTCAAAAAAGGCAGGGAACAGCTGATCCTACTTTGATACAACAGAATCTAAAAGCCTCAGATAGAGCATAACAGAAGAAAAAGGCACATGAAAAGCCAAAATGGAAACAAGATAAGGTAATGAAAAGAAATGTTTAAAGTGAAACTCATCAAAGGATTTCAGTCCCCAACTTTAGAGTACATATATACTACAGGGTATATACTATTTCTTAAAAGCGTTCGACACTTTAGAAAAAGAAAGAAATAAATGTTACTGGGTTACTTTTTTTTTTCCCCTTCCCATTTGAAGATCACTCCAAATTTGGTAACCTTTTTTGAGGATAAATATCTAAAAATTGACTCAATTAATTTTAAAATTAAAGAGTTTATATTTTAAGAATAGGGAAAACAAATAGGATTTAATTTTAAAAATTAAGTTTAAGAATCAAATTTAGATTATATAAAAATAAAAAAGTCAAACTAGACTTAATATTTATAAATAATTTATACCTATTAACTTAGAATCATTGTCTAATATTTATTTTATATTAATTAATATTTATATAATATTGTGTTTTTATATCTCATTAAAATTGTGAATCTTTATAACTATTTATTTTTATATATTTTTGAGAATTATATAATTACTATTTTTAACATACTATTGTGATCAGAGATTATGTTTTTACTTCAAATAATTTTATGAATTTATTTTATTTTTAAAATAGTTTTAAAAACAATTTATATTTTAGATTATTAAAATAAAGATTTATGGGTATGACTTAAATTTAGAATTTTTAGAATATATCAAATTTAAATTTAAAAATGAGACCCGTTTTCATTGTAATTAAGGTTCACTACATTTGAATGGTTTTTAAAGATTTAAAAAACTAGTTAAGAGTTTTAGAAGATTTTGTGTATAGTTGAATAAATTCAATATTTAATTTTTAATTAACATTGGTTGAGTCGATTAATTTTTAGTCCATTAATTTTTTTAAACAAGACATATTGATAAGCAGCACACAAGAATAAGAAAAGAACATTATTATGTAGATCCAATCAATGGATAAAAGTTATTATATTTTATACAAACTCGACATATTGTTCATAATATGTTTTGCATAAACTGAAGGATACTAAGTCGACCGAAAACATCATATAAGTCCTTGGACAAGTTGCCAATTTGTTCACCAGAACTGTTTACACACCACAGTAAGCCTTGAGAGCAGATTGAACTCTCTGACCCTCCTCTGAGTAGTAGAAACTGAGAAATTCAACGTGATCAAAAGGTTTAAAGAGCAAGGGATGTTCTTCATCAATCAGTTCTTCTGGAGCCTTGATCATGTAGCCGGCTTTCGGGACCGAAAATAATCCAACAGAGTACCTTGCTTCATTTCCACTCATCATCACTCGATGAAATGGAGAGTGAAGTCGACCATTTAGCCAAGCCTGTGGGCAACAAATCTTTGCATGTCATATGAATATTTTTGGTATACAACAACCCTAAATCCATCCATTACAGAATAAGATTGGAGATCATAATGTATTAGATACAATAATGTACTGCAACATCCCCAAATTTCTTTAGTTTCAGATTATTAAAATTTTTATATTAACGTATATAAGGAAGAAGAATGATTAATATGTATAATGACTCATACTTTCACTCAAAAAATAAAAGAAAAGTATGAATTTCTTATCACAAATAATTAAAAAAAGATGTCTCTGAGTTAGCTAGTTTCTTAAGACCTTTTATTTATAAACTTATAATTATTATATTTGCTAATGAATTCTTTACTTTTAAAAAGATTTAATATAATTTTTCATTTTTAATAAAATATATTTAATAACCTAATCTTTAATTTTTGTCAAATAAGCTCTTAAACTTTTAAATTATAATGAATATACACTTTAAACCTTGAATATATATAATTTACAAAACTTTTTTGTCTAATTAAGTTTATTGGAACAGAGGGTTTAAGGGGTATGTTGAAAATTCAAGTTTAATGTAATTAGTTTATTTTTAATTACAAGTCAGGACGACTTAACGGAGCTTTTCTCCTTCAAGTAATTAATTATATCTTTCTATCAATTTTTTTGATTGGTTCAAGAGAAGGGATTATCAAATTATAGTTGATCAAATTAACGAACTTACATTGAGTGAGTCTCCAATCATGATAATGAAAGAGTCCTCTGAGGGTTTCACAGTGATCCATTCACCATTCTTGGTTTCTACCTCTAGCCCAACGACCTGATTCTGATACAATATAGTGACTATGTTCTTGTCAGTGTGAGAGCTCAGACCCATCTCAGTCTCTGTGGTCTTAGGCCCTTTATACTTCATAACCCTGAGGAGGTAGTTCGTAGAGTTCATGTGTTCTTCCAAGTACTTGTCAAGTCCCAGGCTCTCAACTATCATCCTCCTAACTATTTGGTCTAATTCCGACAGCTGCTCTGCGAAGGATTGCATTGTTGTGCTGCCAAAACGAATTAAAGAGCTAATAACTAATTATTTAAAAAAAAAAGAACTAATAGGATTGAAAATGGAACTTGGTCCATAGCCGAATTTGAATATGAAAAAAAGTTTATATTTGAATTTGAACGACTTGAGTTTAAGTTTAATTTCGGTAAAATATTAGATTGGTCCGATTTACTTTTTTTATTATTAGTCAAGTTTAAAAAGTTTTGTCAAAGTCTAAATTCAAGATTGAATCTAATCAAATTTGAATAATTAAATCTAAGTCTGAATTCAATTCAATCAAGATGAATTTAATTTCAAGTTGAATTTTGAATTTTCTGTTATCATGTAACCTACAAAGATTGGAATAGTCTCTGTAACACAAATTTCTACGGGTTGTTATTAAGGCAGTACTGTCAAGGATTAGCATGCCTATCGACAGAAGTTTGGCTTAATAATAGAGGATTAAAACACGTTAAATTTATTAGGATTAAAGCAATCCTGTAGAGATAGTATTTGCAGATTCAGAAATGATTATTGATTGGTAATACTTGGATTAATATTTTTTATTAGAGGGAGTGGTAGAAACCTGAAACTTGGATTGCCTTCAGGCCAAAAGAGATTGGTGACACTGCCGACCTTTTCAGGAATGTTGGCATCGTCAATTCCCAAGCTCTCGAAAAGTGGCACTTGTGGGTATTGGCCAACATAGCCATGGAAAGGCTTTTTGGAAATGTTTCGCAGTTTTGTGGGTAAAGGTAGGTCAAAAAGCTCTTCTATACCTTTGAAAATGGCCTTTCTCAGGTCTATAGGAATTTTGTTGAATGTGGCCTCGAAGCAGCCATACTCTTCAAGTGCTTTACGAACCTGGAATGTCACCGAGTCCCACTCCTGAGTGCCTGGCTTCAGGTTTGGCTCAGAGAAGTCTACAGCTGGAAGTGCAGGAGGGTTCAAAGAGCCCATTCCTTAGGTGCTTGTTTTGTTTGGGAGAATGATAAAGGAATGAAATGTTAATCTATGCTCAAACACTTTGTGCCACAGCCTCTTTATATTGTTAGATGATCACCTCTATTTTTCATTTAATCTTGTATAAAAATTTTCCTTAATATCTAAATTTTTCTATATTTCAATATTTGATAAATCAAAGAAGTTTTTATAACTAAATTAAAAGTTGGAATGGAACAATTCTCAATAGATAAGGGTTTAGATTACAAAAATATTGTCATTCAAATAAGTATATGATTTTAGGACCACCACTTTGCTTTGTCCCCAGAAATATTCGCGGAGGACCATGAGCAGGTGTACGTTGCTTATTTATAATCATTTTATATATTTAAAGTTGTTAATTAATTGCTAAACGTAGACAATAACATCATATAGAACAATCCGCCTTATAATTCAGATGGAATATTACTGATTTGTCCATAAGAAGAGACAGAGTCGAAGGCCCCTCAACCTTCCATCCCTTATTGTAGTGACAAAAGAAAATGTATATATATATATCACATATATTAAAATAATACAAATTGAAAGAACTACAACATTATAAAATTGGTGGATGACAGGACCATCATCACAAGACAACTGTATTGAAAATGTATATCTTAATAGAGGGAAACGTCCTGGAGAAGTCATATTAATATTTTGAAACAAGATTGATCTTTGGTTGAAGTAATTTCCCACAATATACAAACTCAAACTAATTATATATGAAAGGCTACTAATTCTCTCTATCCACCATATTACTCAAAAAGGATAAAATATATTAGAGGGATGATTGAGTTAAAACTCCATTATTTATTTTTCTACAGTAATATTTATTAGTCGAAAGATAGGTATAAATGCATGTCTTATAGATAAGTCAATTGATTATCTCACTCATACTTTATCACTCAACTAATTATGGTTAGGGGAATTATTATTTTTTAATCATTTGAATTCAATCTGATGTCATCTGCTTGAAAGGAAATTTATACATGATATAGAGCTTTAGTTTTCTTGAATACATTCTATAATTAGGGAAGATAAAATGTTCTCTCTATTACAAGTGTTCTCTCTATGCGGTTGAAATCAAGGGAGGAATGCAGTTTAATCTTGGTTTGACAAAGGAGTTGTCAACTTTTTTTTTTTTTTTATATCAAGGATGGACTTGGTGGATCTTAAATTTACTAAGAGACTCCTTACCTGGACTAACAATCAGCAGGGCAACTTGCTTATTTGGAAGAAATTGGATCGATCTCTAGTCAATTCACTTTGGTTGCACCAATTTCCTAACTCTTTTGTTCATTTCGGTGAAAACTTATTGTCCAATCATTCGTACATGTTGATCCAAAGGTTGGTGGAATGCAGAGTAGTGGGTGCTTCTTTTTGATTCTTCAATGGCTTAACTCAAATGGCAAGTTTTACAGAACTGATTGGTAGTTATTGGAGTATTGAGGTTGACAGAAGCAAATCGTTTCAGTTTATGCAGAAACTTAAGATGGTGACGACAACTCTTAAATCATTCATATCCAGAAGAAACCAGCCCCTCTTATCATTTAAGGAGAAGGTTATATAAGCTCAAATAGCAGGTTATGACTCTCCCCCACAACTCTGCACTTAGAACCATAGAGATGAAATGTCTCCAGAAGTACTAAAAAGCTCTTAACCTTGAGAATTCTATTCCTAAGAAAAAAATCCAAACTAAACTGGTTGAAAGATGGAGATGCCAATACCAAAATTTTCCATTCATCTGTACTAGCTCCAAGGAATGTCAATCTAATAACTATGCTTTTAGACAATAGAGGAAGAGAATTTTCAGATCAGAATCACTTACATGAGCTTGCAATAAACCAATTCCTGAATCTGATGGGTTTAATTACTTCCAGTACCCACTAGTCCACATGTTTTAAAACTGTTTTATTGTTCAGTTAATTAAAGCATTAAGGAAATTCTGGTGTCTCCAATCACTGTACAAGATGTCAAAAGGATTCTTTTCAACATGCGCCCTTTTAAATCACTTGGGTTGGATAGTTTTACAGCACTTCTCTTTCAAAACACTTGGGACATCACGAGTAAGCTTCTCATAGATGTTGTGTTTGCTTCCTAAAAAATGCTCAAGGAAATGAATCATACATACATATGCTTGGTGCCTAAAAAACATAACCCTCAAGAGTGTGAATGATTTTAGAACCATCTCTTATTGTAACATTATCTATAAAGTGATTTCTAAACTCCTTATGGAAAGACTCAAGCTGGCTACTTCTAGCATTATCAACTTAGCCTAGGGAGCTTTCATTCCTGACCGTAATGTTGGAGACAATATCCCTCTTCTTCAAGAATTGTTGATGGACTACAACTGAGGCAAGAATCTCAAAAGCTGTCTAATTAAAGTTGATTTTTTCAAAACTTTTGACACTATTAGCTGGTGATTCGTTCGAGTTTTGTCTTGAAGCTTTAAAGCTGCCTTCTAAATTTAATGAATGGGTAATATTATGCATTTAAATTCCATACAGAGTGTTCTAGTCAATGGGGTTCTTACCAAGCCTCTTAAGATTGCTAAAATGATTCGACAAGGAGATCCATTATCTCCTTACTTATTCACTCTTATAATGGAAGGTTCCTTTTATCTCCTTACTTATTTACTCACTCTTGTGATAGAAGGTTTCTCTTTATTGACTACTATTTGATCTCTTGCAATAGGAGTTTTCAATTTCACTACAAATGCAGACCTATCAATCTCGCTCACCTAATGTGTGCTGATGATCTTCGGATCCTTTGTGGTACTAATCCTTATTATATTAATATGATGATACATGTTTTGGAATTATTTGCTGATTGGTCAGGTTTAAAGCACAACTATGAGAAGAGCAGTTTTTACCTCTAGATGATGTGAGAAATACTACTGAAATACTAAGAATAGTAGGGCTAAATATGTAATCTACCCTCGTTTGTTACCTGGGAGTCCCAATCACCTCATCTAATTATTATTTCTGTAATGAGTAGCTTACATCTATATTGGGCGACTCACATTGTATTGCCAAGAAAAGTCCTTAAAAAGGTCGACATAATCATTAAAGCATTTCTACGGTCAGGCAAAACTGAACACTCAAATAATGCAAAGATAAAATGGAGTGAGGCTACCATTTCGAAAAAACTTGGAGGCCTTAGGATCATTTTTATCTCTACCATGCAAAAGATCCTAATATGTAAAAGATTTTGAAGGCCATACACTAACCATGATGCCCTCTGGGTCAAGTGGATACATGAGTTTCACCTCAAAAATGTGAAATTTTGGCAAGCTTCTTATACTAGGGAGTTCTCTTGGATTCTTCACCAAATGATGAAAATGCGAGACTTTGATTATCCTTGTATTAAACACAAGATTAGCGATAGGGAAAAAACTTGATTTTGGTATGATAACTTGCTCGACTCGAGTCCTATTATTCTCAATCCTTAGGTACAACACTTAAGAAACAAAATTCCTCTTAATCTTAAAGTATCATCTTTGATCTTCAATGGTTATCGGAGAGGGAATTTCGGAGGCTTTGACACTCTGGTTCAATATTTCACTAAGCCAGATAATGAGCAGATGGATGACTCTATCATATGGTTTCCAAATCCGAGTGAAAAGTCTCCAACAAATCTTGTCATCAAATGCTTACAAGGGGATTAATTAAAGTACCTTAGTCTTTGTTTTTGGAAAAATTCCATTCTCCCCAAAACCTCTTTTATCTATTGGCTTGCGATTAAAAACAAACTCAGGATTAAAAGTCAATGGCAAGGCACTTTGGATACAACTTGTGTTTTATGTAAAATGGAAGTCGAGGACAAAGATCATCTCTTTTTTCTTTGCAGATTCTCGAAAGCAATTTGTAGCAAGATCTTGAACACGATGCCAAGTAATGGCTATACTTACACTTGGGAACATTCATTAACTTGGGCCATAAAAAACTCCAAAAAGGGTATGCCTAATGCAATTCTCTATAAAGTTGCATTCACCATTACCAGCTACTCCCTTTGGAAGGAACAAAACTCTCAAATATTTACCAATCTTGAAGAGGATAAATATCAACTTGTAGACAAAATCATTGCTTGGATTAGAGTAGCCTTAATTGCCAAAAATTTATAGTTTTCCCTCTCCCTAGACATGAAGCGTAGGTGGAATCTTTAATTTGGATTATCACACTATGATAAATCACTAATTTTCTTATTGTAATATACTATTCTGTATAGTGTGAAAACCCAAGGTTGAAGTTCTGCAAAAATCCTATTATGTTGCAGCTGTTTCAAACTGAAACTAATAGTTGCTTATCAGAAAGTAACTAGATTAACAACTACGATTTTTCCATAATTTAATCACGAGCAGAAAAACTTATTGTGGAATAAATAAATCAACACACTAAATTTGTTAATGCAGTTCGGTACATACTGTCTATATTTGCGGGGCCCTGACCTAAATTAACCAACTTTCACTGAAGTACAATAATCTTAAACAAGGTTATTACGGAGGCGACACCACTCACTCATTGACATTATCCATTTGTACTAACATCCTGAGAGTTATCTCACCTACAATAACATGACCATCTCATGCTAATCTTGAGAGAAGATTTTGAGACAATGAATGATAACAAAGATAAAAATATCTCAAGTGATTAAATCAAAAATAACATAAACAAAAAGAAATTTGAGTCAAAGAAACACTCTTGTATATGTGTGCGACTGCATTAAACCATAATCTTGGAAAGTCTTCCAACAAAAGTATGTTGCCAAACTTATAAGTTATACTTGCAAAACCTCCCAAAATGCAGTGGCACCAAATCAACGATAATTCTACACCATGGATTGCTTATTAGATAAATATCACTGCCAAAACCCCTTATGCACAGCAATACCAAAAGTTATAGATAGAACTTTGTGCTTAATCTCTAAAGCAGCCGAAAAACATGGTAGCCAAAAATCAATGGATGTGTCACATCATGGACTGCTTCCAAACTAAAATATATTGTGCACTTTTTAATTGATCACTGAAGAAATCCACACACAGTAGCCTCACAAAACATCAACCGAACATGTAATTAGTCACCAAAGCATACTAACAACGTAGGTATAAAATATTGATTGATCAATCATGTAATTGTTTTCACGAGTATACAAAAATGCATCTATATATTAATCAATAAAATCTCCTTCATGTTTATCTCTGATAAAACATGTTTGTTTTCAACGAATACTATCTTCTTTAGGATTCTCTTTCATTTAGAATTCCTTCTTCCATACTATCTTAGCTTCTAAAAATACTACATAATTCAAGATAGCGGAATCTTATACCATGTGAACTTCTTATCAGAAAAGATATACCAAATATTTCAAACAACAAATAATGCCCAAAATAATAAATAAAATATCTTAACATAGTGCTTACCTTGAATCATTATAATGTTGTATTAGTTTTGTCTGTAGATAATTCAATATTCATTTTTAAAAAACTTGGAGGACGACTCACGTTAAGTTAGTGATTGACCCCCTAAGAGTGTGGCTCGAGCTTAATCTGAAACTCGATTAAAATTGAGTTAATTAAAACGACATCATTTTAAAGAATTCTTTAAAAATGACGTCGATTTAAATGACACATTTTTTAAACTTAAAGAGTAAAATAATATTGTTTTGTGCCAAAAAATGCAAGTCATTCAAGCTAATTTCTCAAGTTTAAACTTACGGGTTGTTTGGAAACTTTCGAATTGGATTCATTGACGAATTGGATTCAATTATATTTGCGGGATTGAATTAAATTCGATTTACACTGTTTGGAATAAATCTATAAATATTATAATTGAATTCAATTACATTGTTTGAAACACATTAAAAATTAATTCAACTACTTTATATGACTTTTTTTTATCCTTAACTAAAAATAATATGTAATCAATGTGTGTGTATTTTGTAATAATTTGTATATTTATGACGTGTATATTTGGAAAAATAATTTTTAATATTTTGAAAAGAATTGGCTCTTTAATTCAGAATTCAATTCACATCATTTAAGATGTGAATTGAATTCATAAAGAAAATGAAATTTAATTACGTTGTTAAATTCAAGTCATTTCTTTTTTAGCATTCCAAATGCATGAATTGAATTCAATTACATAAAATTAACGAATTGAATCCAATTCTTTGGTTTCCAAATGGCCTTAGTCAGAAACTTGATCTAACGAAACTTGTCGCGTTAACTTTGAGTTAAGCCAAGATTTGAATAAATTGTCAACCCTACCTATCACCATTTGGTGCATTCATAGTAGGTTTTTTCTTACAAATGATAGTAATCAAACTTACTTTTGCATAAGTTAAATGCGAGTTTATTAGTGTCTTAAAATGGGTTTGGTATACTTTATACATCTTTTTCAGTATGTTAAAGGTTATATACATACTATAATGACTTAAATGGTAATTTTTTCTTAGCTAGAGGACCTAGTACCTTATTAACTATAATTAATTAAAATATTGATATAAAATCAATGATTAAAAAATTCAACTGGTTTGATGAGTTCAACTATAAAAATCTTGAACTAGTTAATTTTTTGATTTAGTTTTCAGTTTTTCGGTTTAATTTATATTAATAACTTTTTTTGTTAAAAACTGATTAGCTAATTAATTAATTGATCAAATTTTTTAAATTAATAAATTCTTATAAACTAAAATAAATCAATTAATTTTCAGTTAACAACTTATTTTTTAGTTAAAATTCAAATTTTCAATATGTAAGGACAATCTATTTCAATTATATTTCAAATTCTTTAATTTTATTTAATTTTGAGTCAGTTTTATGTCGATCTAGTATCTATTGGAATCTTGTAAATCTTAAACTTCTTTTCTTACCGATTTAAATTTCATCTTATTTTTAAAATATTGATAAAAACTAAAATGAATAGGATGACTAAAACATGTTTATACAAGAGTACAATGACCATAATAAGTAGTCTCCAAATCAATCCTCTACTTGGCCCTTTTCTCACTGAATCTGTTA
>JAOQMP010000005.1:2447239-2463973 GCA_027563575.1 Erythroxylum pedicellare | reverse complement strand
TCATAAAGCAACCAATAAATGAGACTCTCTTCATTTATCTTTAAAATGGCTATATGAAAAGACCATAACCTAAAATTAAATTACCAATTTCAGTTTTCGTAAGAAGAAAAAAGGAAGATGGTCCATCCAATGTATGTCTTTCTTGTAACATCCCGTTCTCATATTAAGGGTTAGGACCTAAAATTTCAGTACATATGAGCTCAAAGAGAGATTAAGGAAAGGCATTTTCTTGGTCATACATAATGTTAGCATATATGCACATAAATATTGAATGTTTGCACATAAAAAAGTGATACATGCATTCATTGAAAACTTCTGGGTATAATTGATGTTAAATTTGATTTTATTGAAAATGAGAAGTAGAGGGATTAGAAAGAGTGATCTTGGTATGAGTTGTGATAAGGACATATTTAGAAACAAAATTGGTAGTGATCTGGAAAATGTTCACTGAGTATGCTTCAGTCTTTTAGCCATAACGTTTTCTCTAGTTGTTCAAAGGAGATGATTATTAATTTGGATTAACCTAGAGATGTATGGATACATTTTATGTGAAGACATAGAATTTCAATTCTATCTCTAAGAGTCTCAAAATTTCATGAAGTTGAGAACTGGGTGCAATAAATTGGGAGCTGAGTGTAAAATTTGTGATCTAACTCTGGGAGAAAATCTGGATTAATCTAGATAGATTTTTGCAAAGTTTCCTTCTTGGAAGTTGTATATCTTTATTTTATCTTTCCAACGGTATATAGTCTGGAATTTTTGGACATTTGAGTTGGAAGTTATGATCATTATATGTGGGGAAGCAAAAATAAGACGAAGCGAAAGTAAGATGAAGCGGAAATAAGACGAAGCAAAGTAAGACGAAGCGGAAGTAAGACGAAGCGAAAGTAAGATTAAGCGAAAGTAAGACGAAAAAAAGTAAGACAAAGTGAAAGTAAGATGAAGCTAAAGTAAGACGAAGCTAAAGTAAGACGAATCGAAAGTAAGACGAAGTAAAGTATGACGAAGTGAAAGTAAGACGAAGCGAAAGTAAGACAAAGCAAAGTAAGATGAAGCAAAAGTAAGACAAAGCAAAGTAAGAAGCTGAAAAAGATAGAATTTGACTTTGATGTCTTCATAAAATTGTAGAACTTGAAGTCTTCTTTCGAACCATCTAAAGAACGCCTTAATCAGAAATTTTTATAGAAAGTTATAGCTATTTCCTCGAAACAGGTTCAGTATGATTGAGGACAAAAATAGATTGGATTCTTTTGATCATAACTCCTCTAGACACCCTAATGACTTGATTTTTGAACCATTGGATTCTTAAGACATTTCTCTATATCTATAACTAAAATCATAGCCATCTTAAATCAAGTGAGAAAGATTTAGTGAAATACGTGTGGCAGGTACAGTGTGTGTACTCTTAATTAATATGAACTGGTGTTATTCCACTGAACATACTTCAGTATTTTGATGATTTTTGGATCGGTAGAGCTCCAAATGAGATGGTTTTTTATTTGTGGTAAACTAGAGACATGGAGATACAAATGGTATGAATAAATTGGAATCTAATTCAGTGTCTAAGATGTTTAAATTTCAAATAGAATTTGTACATAGTATACTGTTATGAATAAGAGCAGTCCAAAAATGTTTGAAGTATATCTTTCAAATCACTGAACCAAATTGAATGATTTTGGTGTCATTAGAAACTTGAGACAATGGGGGACATTTTTTTGTAAGAAATTGTTATGTTAGAATGTTCAAGGGTACTGTTGGCAAGACACTTAAGTATAAAAGATATAAGGCATAAATGGAAGGGCAAATGGGACAATTCTCAATCATTAAGGGCATAATTGGAAGAAGAAGTGCTGTCTTGCTTATAAATGAAGAAGAAAAACGTGAATGGAAGGATAAGCAGAAGAGAATAACAAAAATAAGTAAGAAAGAGAAAGAGAGTTTGGTGGTTTGAGAGAAAAGAAGGGAGTTGAGCTAGGCTTTAATTCTTCTTAATCTTCAAGAAAGATTTTGAAGTTGTTCAAGAGAAAAAAAAAAAGGAAGAGAAAGAAAAGATCTTCTATTTGAGCTAAAGATCTTTTCATTTGGTGAAGAATTAAGGTCAAGTGTCCGCATTCAGGCGTTCCCAAAATTTGGAAGCAAAGGATAATCTAGAGCGTACTGTGAGTAGACTGAGATGGTCTTACTTTATTGTTTGTTATTTAAGATTTTGTATTATATGACTATTGAATGATTATGTAGATGTGATTGCTTATGTTGGTTTCCGGACAGAAGGTCCGATGATTGTGATGTTTGATTTGGATATTGAAGTGCTACTTGAATGTGAATTGGATGAACTATGTGTACTTAATGTGATTGTTAAATGTGCTCTGAATGTGCATTTGCATATGAATGAAAGTGCAAATTCTCAGCTCTAATGTGAATGTCGGACTAAGATCCGATGATATAAAAGAGTGATTGAATGGGATTATACAAATGTGAGTGATGCATTCCATCTCATGAATGCATGAAATATAATGACATTTGTGACCGGAGTAGCCACCGAAAGTGAAAAAGTGCTTAAAGCTCAGAAAGTGAAAAAGAGCTTAAAGCTTAGAAAGTGAAAATGAGCCTCGAGCTCAAAAGTGATTCAGAGCCTCAGTCTCAACGTTTAATGAGCCCTGTATCCCCCATATAGATAAGGGACAGTTATTAATGAGCCCTATATGGGACAGTTTAGGCACTCGGTCAGAACAAAGTAACAAATGAAAAGTGAGTCTCATGTGCATTGCATATGTATAATATGAATGATTAAGTGTATTGAATGTGAAGTGTGAAATTGAATGTGAATTATGTGTTATGTGACTGGGTGAGCCATCGATGATAGTCAGTCATTGAGGTCGCAAAACTCACCCAAAATTTGTAAATATTTTTCAGGATTAGAAGAATACCCCGTTAGGCCAATGAGAGTATACCTACAGTATACAAGTGAAGGATTGAGGTCGGGATCCGTTCGCGTCTGCATTGCATTTATTCATTTTGTATTGAATTGTATATTCCACAACTTTTTGTAAAAATTTGTATTTCGAAACGACTAAAGTGTTTTGTATTTGTGAAAGATTCCAAATGGCTATTGAAAATATTGTTGACTGTATTGTGTTGATTGAAAATGTTTATGAAATAAAGTAGGGCCCGATTTGGTTATTGACTTCCTCATAATATGTTTGATTGTGGTTTCAAAAAAAAGGAGTTTATACCGATTTCTGAATGATTGAGTGTCCTAACACGTTACCTTCGCGGGGCACGGACTCGGATATCACCCATCGATGTCAGGTTTGGGTCTTACGGGAGTAGGGTGCTACACAACCACTCATTTATCTCCTTAATGTCAGTTTGATGATGCTAGCTCTCCTTTATTGGAGAATCCAGATCGATATCGAAGGTTAGTTGGGCGTCTCCTTTATTTTGGTTTTACCCAGCCTGACATCACTCATTTGACTTAGCAGTTGAGTCAATTTGTTCAAGCTCCTACTGAGCAACGTTGGATGGCTGCCATTCATGTGCTCAAGTATTTGCAGTAGTCTCCATCTACAGGTTTATTTTTTCCTTGCAACAATCCTTGTTCTTTACAAGCTTATTGTGATGC
Source organism: Erythroxylum pedicellare (assembly GCA_027563575.1). Taxonomy (NCBI): domain Eukaryota; kingdom Viridiplantae; phylum Streptophyta; class Magnoliopsida; order Malpighiales; family Erythroxylaceae; genus Erythroxylum; species Erythroxylum pedicellare. Next base: position 2,460,351 of record JAOQMP010000005.1, on the reverse strand, counting down.
GGATTGGGCTACATGTCCTTTTAGTCGTCGATCCTTGACAAGTTTTTGTGTCTTCTTAGGTGATGCCTTGATTTTTTGGAAGACTAAAAAACAAACCACTATTACTAAGAAACAAACCACTATTTCTTGGTCTTCCGCAAAGGCTGATTAACGTAGTCTTTCTGCAATGATTTATGAGTTGCAGTGGATTTCTTATTTGTTGGCTAATTTTTAGGTGTCCATTTCCTTTCCTATTTCGTTATGGTGTGATAATTTGGTTGCTGTTCATCTAACTGCTAATCCAATTTTTCATAAGCGGACTAAACATTTAGAGATTGATTGTCATTTGGTTCATGATAAGTATAAAGAAGGCTTCGTTCTTTCTCAACATATTCTTTCGAAGCTTCAATTGGCCGATCTATTCACTAAGGCTTTGTTAGCTCCCATTTTTTCTTTTTTGTTGTCCAAATTGGGCTTGTGTGATTGGCACCAAGCTCCACCTTGAGGGGTCTGTAGAATCCCTTGTATTTATATTGTATAGTGTAGTGTAATGTACTGTAGATTTGTACCTGTAAATATGTTTTGCGTTTTGTGTATGTAGTTTTTGTTGCTGGTGTTGTTTTGTATAACACAGACCTTGATGGTATATATACCATCTAATTTTCTGTACAGTGATGAAAAATATATACAGTGATTGCGAAATCACTTTTCTCACAAACTAAATCCCTAGATTTACAGTTTCTTTAACCCATATTCAATAAACCATGTTCAATTGATTAGATGTTGAGTTAGGCTTAGCTTGAAGAATAACTAGTTATGAAAAATTGTAGGGTTGTAGTAGTTTCACAAAAATCTTTAATTTACTGCAGTCGTTTCTAGCACAATAAAAAACCAGACAAATTAAACGCACAAATATAAATCAACACCAAAATTTGGTAATGCAGTTTAATATACCTTGCCTATATCCGCAAGACCCTCACTCAGCTTAATTATTTCTCTAACGACAATAGTTTTTTAGAAGGCTTTATTGAGCCGACACCACTCAACCCTTTATACTATCCCTCGTCCTTACAACCTATGAAAGAATTTCTCACCCAATAGTATGACTGCCTTGTACTAACCACAATAAAGGATTTTTTTCCAATGATCTGATAATGAAAGAACACTAAGTAAATAATTCAAGTAATTAAACAAAATTCAACATAAATGAAAACACTTGAGAAAGAAAAACAACTTCCCTAACAATGAAGCTTCATCAACGAAAGAACCGGAAGTTGTCTACCAAGAATAATGTTGTAGTCTTTCAATATTATCACTGGAACACCTCACACACAGCAGCATAAAAATCACCAACAATCACAAATGTTTCCTCACTGAAACGCTATGAACAATGGAGCTTCAAAATTCACGACAACTATTGAAATTTTTCATACACAATTACTCACAAACAACAACCCAAAATTACCACTTCATCTACAGTAAAAATAGCCACCAAATATTCATGCACACATCAGCAAAACCCTGAAAAATCAGCTGCCTAAACTCCCTAATCAACAACCAGGACTGCTCACAAAAATCACGCAAGAATAGAAAAGGCAACAGCAATATATGGATCAATAAATCAACGTAAACTTGGCTGTAAAAGATTATCCAAGATAGCCCTCAAAAGTCATTTAGCAGCAAGAGAAAAACACAAGCATGATCAATAATAAACCCAACTACAACATCATGAAACCTTGGCAGAAAGTTGCAGCTACACACATACACCCATCAACATGTTTTTCGTAATTCACTGAAGACCCATCAAACCTTTTATTCTCCCACTTCACCAAGGAGTCTAGAAGGTAGGTCACATACGCAAGGAGTTGAGACTTCCAATCACACACGCAGGAAGTCCCAGACTAGGAGTTGCACATAAACTGTGAAACTAAGACATGGAATTTCTTCACGTAACAACCACTCCAACTATCTTACAGTATCCATCCTACAACTAATCAACCAATGCCAAGACTCTAAAAAAAAATCACTCACATAAGCCTTCATTGCTAAAGTGGAAAAGCCACACGATATCTATCCATAATCTGACATAATCCACTTGAACTTCAATTAGAGATAGACTTATAATTTGACTACAATTCTTATACCAGAGTCCAACTCAAATAATGAGTGTTACTTATTTACACCATATCTTGATTTGGATTTTTAAACATTATCTTGAAGACCCAATAATAAAAAATGCCAAAATTAAATAATAAGACATAATAAATATCTTAACAATCTCCTCCTTTTTGGCATTTTTGTCATAAATAAGAAACTTCCTTTGAATCACATACTTGAATATATATAAGTGTTGAAGTCACAATAGTCCCTCTCAATCTAACATCAAGTTCCAAAGAACATTTATCAAGTTCTTCAAATTCAAGAAACATCCAAAGAAACAATAATGAATATTATCCAATCATCCAAATCTCTCTCCCTTGGGACAAAAAGATGCCAAAAAGTAAGATTAATAGTCACGGAGATACCTTAAATTCTCACCCTGAGTTGAACAGTCACCAAAAATAATATGATGTCTCCCCCTTGGAACAAAACAATACCAAAATAAAGAATGCTTTCATTGCAATCAATCTTAGCGAATAAAGAAGCATAAAAATCAATAGTAGGCGTAGTGGAAGAATCATAAGCACGTAATGCAATAGCAGAAAGACAAGATAACAACTTACTACCAATTAATACATATGCCAACATATCATTGCTTAATTTAATTCTGTCTTCATAAGACTAATCAAATTCATAAATCCTATCATCAAATATAGCCTCATGTACACATCAATCAACTGAACCTTAGAAAGCCTAAAAATAAAAACTTAGAAAGCCTAAACGATAACTCCTTCGAACCTCTTTTTTTGTTTTTTTAAATAACATCAAACTATACTTCAATAATGTAAAGCACACAATCCCTGTGCCCCTTGAAGAAATTCATACCTTGGCTTATTCCTATTCATATTATCTCGATCATCAACTATCTGGTTGATTTTTTCATCTGAAGTAATTGACTTATCCTTAGTCTGAGCAATCCCTTCAAAAGCAATAACTAACTGTGAATCTGGACAATTTCTTGTTTTTCCTTCACTACATCTTTGTGCTTGTACTTGACCCTTTTTAACCTAAGAGTATTTCGTTAACATAGGTTGTTGCTAGAAATTTAATTAAGAGTGTCTAGATTTTCGATTTTGATGCATTTGAAACATCATTTGTAACATCTTGTAACATTTCGGTCTCAGGTGCTCGATTACTCTATAAAAATGACATGTAGGTATAAACCTCCGATTCTTCCTTGAGATTTCTTTTTGGACAGATCTGATCGCATCAATTTTCTCATCATTTGACTTGGAACATTCACCTCTATAGCCAATACCTTGAAGGTCCCTGAAAAACTAAAGGGGATAGTAGTTTTGCAAACTTTTCTATTCATTTCTAGTAAACAAAAAATTTAGAAAAATTAAAAGAACCAAAAATAAATCAACACTGAAAATTTGGTAACGCAGATTGACACACCTTCCCTACTTCTGCGAGGCCCTCATTTATCTTAATACTTTCACTGAAGTACAATAGCTTTACTAAAGACTTTACTGAGTCGACACCACCCAACCCTTAACACTATCTCTCAACCTCACTTCCCGTGAAAGAATTTCACACCCAATAACACGAACGACTCGTGTTAACCTCGCTAGAGGATTTTTCTAACTACTTTCACTCAAATAACAATTAATTAAAATAGCTTAAGTATTTAATCAACTAAGAACTGAACGACAATATACTTGAGATAAAAGAAAAACTTCCCTATGATTTCAGCTTCTCGAAATAATCCTTCAATTGAATGATTCATCCCAACTTCAACTGCTTCAATTAAACCATATGAAAGTATAGACAATAGATGAAGATGTCTGAACAAAATCACTTACAAAGCCACTGCATTGTAGCACACGTTAACTCACTGCACCGTGGCTCTCTTCATCGTAGCATGTATTGGTCACACGTTGTTCAGCTCTCATTCAAAACTTACACACCAACACAATGCCATCTTCATTAACAATTAACGCACATCTCATCTATTCCGCACGCGCATACATAGACTAAATGTCGCACATGCACCTGTTGCACAATACCGCACACGCACCACTACTCTGTTACCACACACTCACGTTGGAGATTAGATTTCTACTGTAGATTCCTCACACAATTAGAGTCCCACTACAACCATGCAACTACCACTTCAATTCAAACTCGCAACAGCCTAATCCCTTTATTTTCTTCAATCCAAAAAATCCACACAATTCAGTAATAACTTTTTCCAATAACTAACATGTTTAGCAGTAAAACAATTACAATATCAATATGATAATAAACTCCAATCTAAGTTATGATTCTTTTTCAACTAGAAGATTATCCATATGGCTTTTGAATCCAAGTTATTATCCAGTTAATATCTTATATGTCCAATTAATAATAATGCCAAAATTAATTACTTAGATATATAACATACATCCTAACAATCTCTTTTAGTCTTATCAATTTCTAACAACTTTTCTAGCTTTTCGATACCTCTATTTAATATTCTTATTCCCTTTTCAGTACTGATTAGATTCAACTTTGTTTCATTAACCTCATCTATTGTAAATAACAACTTCTTCTTAAGGTCTTGAATGGTGTTCTTCATGGTAGAGTTTTCCTCCTTCAACTTCTCATTTTTCTTACATGTTTGGAACCATTTAGCATATATTAACTCATAGGCTTCATAAATATCTTCCTTTTTATCATTTGAAGTACTGTTATCGCTGTCATAATCTGAGATTGAGCTTTGAGTTGATTCGTCTGAGTTTTTCTGAAATTTTCTGATTTACTCACGTTTTTGTCATCGATTACTTCCTTCTTGGTTACTGTTAAGTAAGCAACTGGACTTTTGCTATATCAAGTAACTAATGCAACACTATTCACAACTTCTTATTCACTGCCATATTCACTTTCAGATTCATTCTCACTCTAAGTGATCGTATAGGATTTTCCTTTTCTCTTCTTCAAGATATTAGCACATTCTGCTTGTACATGTCCGAAGCCTTAACACTCATGAAATTAAATTTTCTTCACTTTTCTTTCACCCTTTTAAGTTTTAGGCTTTTATCTTATTATTTGAAATTGTTATTCGATGAACTCCCACCGTTTTGCCTAAACTCGGATCTATCCTTCTTCATTTTCTTTAACGACTTGTTGAAATTTCTCATCAATAACTCCATATCCTCATTCTCCTCAGATTCATCTTTGAAGTCATTCACGTCTTTACCAATCTAAGCTTGCAATGCCAATCCTTTGCTCTTCTCTCAATTATCTCTTAACAAATTCATCTCAAAGTTGGTAAGAATCTCAATTACCTTATCCAAAGACAATTTAGTGATATCATGGGCTTCTTCGATGACCACAATTTTTGGTATAAACCTCAAAGACAACAATCTCAATGTTTTCTTAACCAATTTTAGGTTAGAGTACTTCTTCCCGAGTTGTTGTGTTTGGTTTGCTATATCACGTAGTCTCGTATAGAAGTCTCCAATGGTTTCACTCTCATCCATCTTTAGCTCTTCAAATCCCACATCCAACATCTAAAATTTTGAGGCTATCATAGATTTTGATCCTTCATGTATAGTCTGCAAAGTGTCCTACGCTTCTTTCATCGATTCACAGGCTGATATCATAGCAAAGCGACCTTCATCAACTGCACTAAAGAGGGCATGCAGGGATTGAGAATTTTCAAACACTCTCTCTTCTTCAGCCCTTGTCCACTTAGATGCATCTTTAAGCACTGCTTCTTCCTCACTAAAAAAAATAATACAATCCGCAACATTTTATTGATAAAACATCACTGAATGTGAAGACTTTTCGTGCTGTTTAAAAAACATCATAAAAAGTTCAAAATTTTCACGATGTTTTATGAAAACGTCGTACATTTGTAACACTTTAACAAATGTTATACTTAAAACACTTGCTTATAAAGGAAATTGTTAATATAAATAAATTAAAATTCAGTTCATCAATAAACATTCATTAGGGGGATGTTTTCTCTTAAGTGTAAATGAATAGAAACATGTATTCTAAGCATTCTTATTAATCAAAAACCTAGATACTATTGTAGGTTCAATTGAATAATAGCTTTAAGAACTAAGAAACCAATGAACAAGATAACATATGTACGACATACATTTAATCAAGATGAGTATCTTCTTAGAATTTCCCACTCTAACGTAAAAAAGGTAATCCTAATTGCTACTTGTGATTAACAAAATTGAACGTCATATTTCATTAATCTAGCTATTAAACGAATCAATTCATAGTTGTGCACCTAGAAATCAATTAATTCAATTAGAAATAGTCATTCGAAAGACACTCAATGTTCATTAACAAAGAAATTTTTTTTAAACATCTCATATATAATAGATGATAACATTGTTCCCCTCAACCAAGAAAATAGATTTAGCTACTCATAATGAAAGTAAAAATCAAAGAAATAACAAAACACATAGTCTCTATCCCGGGTCTTTTCCTAAAGAATACGAAAATTCCTAGAAGAAAAGTGCAGAAGCGTAAACTAAACTGAACTCAAAGAAAAATACTGCTGAAAATTCTAAAACTCTCTAATCTAAAGGGATCACGTGAACAGTCCCACGTTTCTTCCTTTTATGCCTTTTTGATCCCTTCTTTCTACCTTCTCTTTTGCAGATCAAACCTCCCATGTATTGAGGTTATAAATCTCCAACAATATAATCTTCCAAGATTATGAAAATCTCAAATGAATTAGATTTGAATTTGACAAGAGATCTGTGGATATTTTTCATCCTTACATGTGCCCATGCTTAGTCATTGAATTTTTTGACAGGCTAGAATTTCGAATTATCTTCCCTTTCTTTGCATCTGTTTAACTCAATTTCATCTTCCAAGTGTTAAAAATCATTTGAAAACAATTAAGAAGCAAATCCATCAATTTTGAACAATAATTTCAACACTTGAGAGAGATTTATATACCAAATAAGTCCAAAATAACAACTTAATAGAATTTCTCTCCAACAGGAACTTGTTGACAGATTAACCACTCTTTTTACCTCACAGGAAGTAACGAAGTGGTGTTCAACCTTCATCCTTCAAAAGCACCAGGTCTAGATGGATTCACTGCATTCTTTTTTCAAACCACCCAGGAGATAACTGGGCCTCTATTTACAGAGCCTACTCTGGAGTTTTTCTTATCTACCAAATTGCTTAAGGAGGTGAATCACACATATATATGCCTTATTCCTAAGAAGAACCATCCATCTTCCATAACTAAATACATACCCATATCCTGTAGCACTACTTTTTTTAAAGTGATTGCCAAGCTGTTTGCTCAAAGGCTGAAACTTGTACTATCAAAAGTTATTCACATAGCACAAAGGGCATTCCTATTGGGGAGAAGTATCGGAGATAATATACTCCTTTTACAAGAGTTGTTAAGGGAATACCACTCAGGGAAACCTATCAAAAGCTGTTTAATGAAAATTGATTTTTTCAAGACTATGATACTATCAGTTAGAGGTATTTGCAAGATTGCCTGGAAGCTATAGGCTTACCACCCAAATTCAAAGATTGGCTATTAACATGTATCCAAACACTCTCTCTCAGTGTAATGGTGAATGGCGTTCCATCTTTACCTTTCAAGCCAACTAGAGGTATTAGGTAAGGGGATCCTCTTTCCCCTTACCTTTTTACTTTAGCATTGGAGGGAAAATCTAGATTGATCTCCAAACTTATTGCCAATAATGGAAGATTTCACTTCCACCATAAATGTAGACGACTTCAGTTTACACATTTGATCTATGTAGATGATTTCATGCTACTCAGTGGTGCAGACACTCACTCCATCAGAGTTTTGAAAAATATTTTGCATATATTTTCATAATGGTCTGGCTTACTGGTGAATATGGAGAAGAGCAATATGTACATATCCTCATATGTGTGAAATAAAGAGGAAATAACTAGCATTGTTGGTTTCATATTACAAATCCCTCCTTTCAAATATTGGGGAGTGCCAATTACAACTGCCAAGGACAAATTTTCTAATTTCATTCCCTTGATCAAGAAGATTAAAGAAAAGATCAATGCTTCGCATAATCGGTTTCTATCAATAGTAGTGAGGTTGACTCTCATCAATTCAGTAGTGAAGAGTTTGCATATTCATTGGTCTGCACATGTTATTTTGCTAAGCAGGTTAACAAGGAGATTGATAGAATTCTTAAAGAGGTCTTATGGTTGGGAAAAACAGAAAATGTAAGAAGGCCAAGGTAAAATGGAGTGATATTCTCAAACAAAGAAGCAAGGTGAACTTGAAGTTATCTCAATTTCACAAATGCAAAAGGTTCTTTTATGCAAAAGAATATAGCGACTCTTCAATGACAAAAAAGCATTATAGATTAACTGGGTAAATGAATATAATCTTTAGGATTGGAGTTTTTGGCAACTTGGAAATTCCAGAGAATATTCCTGGACTTTTAACTACATTTTTATCATGAGGAGCTTGGTCTATAGTTACATTAAGCATCACATGGGGAATGGTGCAAGCATTTGATTTTGGTTCAATAATTGGACGTTGTATAGTTCACTTATTCAGAGAGAAGCATTAGCACCACTCAGAAATCGTATCCCATTAAATGCGAGAGTCTCTTCACTTATCTATAATGGAGAATGGGGTAGCAATTTTAGAAGTTTCTCCTTACTTTTAGAGTACTTGCCTCCTTTTTCTGATGCAATGGGAGAGGACATCATTTGGCTGCCTAACCTAAGAGGTACATGTCTTAATAGCGCTTGTCATAAGATATTGTCGAGTGATGCTGAACGGGTTCCTTAGTTTGATATTATTTGGAGACAATATTTAAACATGAAAGCTTCCATTTTCACTTGTTTTGAAGTCAAAAATCGACTCAGAACTAAGGATAGGAGGTTTGGGAATTATGATCCCAATTATGTTTTATGTAAACTTACAACAAAGAGTCAGACTCATTTATTTTTTTAATATAGTTACACCCAAGTGATCTAGAGCAAGATAATGAGCATGTTACAACTACCCAAGCTTAACTGATTATTGTCAGGACCAAGCTAGGAGAACCAAATGAAACACCTACAGCTTTTACTACCACCATCTACTCCGTTTGAAGGGAGAGAAATGAGAGATTATACAAGGAAATCGAAGAAAGAAAAAATCAAATCGTTGAACACATCATCAATCGGGTTCGAGCCGCAATCATAGCTCACAACAAGCATAGTGCACTTAGTAATGAGTTGAAAAATACTTGGAAGTTGTAATTCGTTATTTTTTTGGATCATTTTAGCTCTCTATAGACATCTCAATATATACTGATTACAGTCTGATAATGTGATTAATCATAATGGTATGATAGCTTTTGTTATGACTAATATAATTTCTTTCATTTTTCAAAAAAAAATCTTGTAGGGATGGTTCCTAAAGTCAATGAGATAGGTCAAATTGGACAGACTTTAAGTCAAGCTTGAATTTCAAATCAAATTTAAAAAATTGAAGCAAATCATTCACTCAATTAAAACAACATTATTTTATTTTTAAGTTTAAAATATTTAAAATAAAAATAACGTTATTTTAAATCATTTTTCTTAAAATGACATTGTTTTGGAGGACTTAATCAGATTCAACCATATTATATTAGCCTGCCTAGTCTTGTGCCGGGCCATGCCTAACAACATGACACGGATTTAGACAAATCTATTCAATCTTGGGAAGTATTGCAGGGAAGAGATGGGCTGTCTTCTTTATTTTACTTGAAACAAAACACGCCTGGAGTTTGGTAAACAGTAATTCATCCGCAATAGCAGCTAGAGATTCAGACATCTCTAACATAATAAAACTAACTGGCTTGGAAACTTATGCAAAGCTATTATAATGTTTAATCTAGTTTTGACCGATACCATAGGATCAGACAATGCGATAAGCATCCAAACAGTACCTTGATCCCCTGCTTAACTCAGTTTGGATTTGTTTTATCAAGTCTATATAAACATAAGGCTTAAATAGCAAAGGATGTTCTTCATCCACAAGCTCTTCTGGTGCTTTTACCGTGAAAGTGTGATCAAATCCTGTGAAAATTCCTGCTGAGTATCTTGTCTGATTTTCAGTCATCTCCACTAGATGATATGCTGGTTTTACACGACCATTTGTCCAAGCCTACAAAATTCAAGAGGAAATGAGCATGATCAAAATCAAATCCTGCAAAAGGTCTGAGTTCCATATTCAGATAGGAAACAAATGGTAGAATGAGCCTTACGTGGAAGCTCTCGCCAAACATGACGACAAATGAGTCACGGGAGGGCTTGATCTTGATCCAATCTCCAGTTTCAGTTTCTATCTCTAGCCCATCACCTTGAAATTGGTACAATATTGTCATGGTGTTCTTATCAAAATGAGCAGGCAATAGTATCTGATCTTCGTCACCATTTTCTGGTCGATTATAACTCATAACTCTTAGAGTGTAGGTGGTGGAGTCCTTGAGCTCCTCCAAGTACTTCTCCACACCCAAGCTCTCATAAACAATCCTCTTTATTAGAGAATCTAGCTCAAGTATTGGCTTTGTGAATGACTGCACATTTTCGCTGAAACAAATAAGTTCGACATGTTAGCAGATGAAACATGCGCGAAGGCAAAAGAAGTTAAGGAACAAGCTGATAAGCTACCTGAAACTTGGTCTGCCCTCAGGCCAAATCATGTCGACGAAGCTCGTGATGGTATCCAAAGAAATGGGATTTCCAACCTCAAGGTTCTCAAAATTGGGAAAATTCCCTATGTAGCCATAATATGGTCTTGTAGACAATCTTTGCAATTTGGTTTCAACTGGTAGATCAAAAAGATCTTTTAGTTCATTGACCATTCCCTTTCGAGCTTCTACAGGAAGTTTGTCGAACGAAGCTATGAAACAACCATAATCTTCAGCGGCTTTCAGAACGTGGGATTTAACCAAATCCCACTCAGGAGTGCCTGGTTTCAGGCTTGACTTGGAGAAATTTATTGTTGGAACACTGAGGTGAACTTCTGAGCCCATGGTGAATCTCTGGTTATGTTTCTTGATGCAAGAGATTCAATGCCTTAGTGTGCATCACCCGATTTATATTTAATGCCTTAGCGTGTGTAGGAAAAGATTATTAATCAATTATTAATTAATTATTTTTAATATATAATCCTCTTAAATTTAAATTAGAATTAGAATTTAGTTTAGATTTAGGATACCATTGATGACATAAAAATAGATATACAATAGCATGATTTTCTATTGGTATGATGAGCAAAAATTAAATTTTGATGAAAACGTTGAGAATTCAGAAATTATAATATCTCAAATTCTATATTAAAATGAAATATGATTTAATCAACTTTTCATTAACTATTTTTAATCATTTATCTTTAAACTTGAATTAAAAAATTATTATTGAATAAATAATAGTTAATAATAATAATATTCATAATTTTTATACAAATAATAATAATATGTACTGTAGTAAATGTGATTGAATTTAAGTAATTGATGGACTTAAATATATATCTGCTTTGACCAATTATATTCTTTAAAATTGAGCTGAATTATAATCTCTCGATTCATAACTTGAATTCTTTAATCTCTTAATTAAAAATGTTCTTAAAGAAGATAATTCCACCAATGGGACCACCGCCTTAACTCTATTCCAACAGAACATTGGCATCCAAATTATGTACATATAGGAAACAACTATAAGAAACGTAAGAGATCGCGTATGAAGATACGAGCAGTACTTCGGTTTAACAAAAAGAAAGAAGAAAAGGACATTTGACCGAACTGATTGTACAATAATTACTAGTTGATGTTGCAACAATCTAAATTCGAGTATTATTTAAGTGCAGGTGATTGCAAGCATGATCTATTATATTTATATCTATCAGGAACAGTCGCTGCCTTTGGGGTATTTAATAAATGTTAAGATATAAATGTGAAGTATTCTTGATGTTAACAAACTAACGGGTAACAATTTTGATGATTGATACCACAATCTCGTAATTGTTCTTATGCATGAAAACTTATCGATGTGATCGATAAATCCATGAAAGAAGCGCCTCCTAAGGGAATTGATGATGCTAATGCATTGGATGCATATTTTAAGTATAATGAACAAAGTACTAATGTCAAGAGCATTATTCTGGCATCAATAAGTTCTGAACTCCAAAGGCAGCATGAAAGTATGAATCATCCACAGATCATTGAACATCTTAAGAAGATGTATGAGTTACAAAGTAAGACTGCTAGATATCAGTTATCTAACTTTCTATTCAAGTATGAACTGAAGCCCACATTTCTTGTGGGACCCCATGTTCTTAAGATAATTGATCTTATAGAACAATTTGAGAAGTTAGGGTGTTCATTAGGGAAAGAGTTGTCATAAGATTTGATCTTACAGTCTCTTACTAATATTTTTTCACCATTCATTGTTAACTTTAACATGAATAAGATGGACTGTGATCTTCATGAAATGCTCAACTTATTGTTCGATTACGAAAATCACATAGCATCGTCTAAGAAGGTGAAAGTGTCAGGGTCTGTAAACCTGGTTGGCAACTCTTCTAAGCGTAAGAAGAAGCCCAAGAAAAATCATCTTGCACCCAAGGGTGTTTAGAACTAATCCAAGGGTAAGGAGAAGAAAGTTGATCAAAAGGAAGAATGGACACTGGAAGAGGAACTATCGAGATTATTTGGCTAGTTTGAAAGGCAAGAAACAGGGTGGGACATTTATGAAAAATGTTTTCATGATTTCTTTAACTACTATTGATTCTACTAAATGGGCATTAGATATTGGTAGTAGCTTTAACATCTGCAATATGTTGCAGGGTGTAAGGATCAGTAGGAAATTTAAGAAGGGAGAAGTTAAGCTACAAGTTGGTGTAAACGATCTAGAAGGGGGGTTGAATAGATCTTTAAACCTTTTTCTTAAAAAAAATCTACAATAAAATCAGAAGTTAATTCACACAAAACAATTTAAACAAATTTAAATGTTAAGAATAGGGAAGA
>JAOQMP010000005.1:2411747-2424503 GCA_027563575.1 Erythroxylum pedicellare | reverse complement strand
AACATTGATGAAAAAACTGAAGGATATAGTTTCACAAAAATTATGGTTCAGATGCAGTTGAACTATATCTGTGGATACTTGATATGAAGCAACTGTGTTAGCAACTGTAAATTTTCTAGTATAAACGAAAACAGAAAAATTAAATGCAAAATAAATAAATCAACACGTAAGATTTGGTAACGCAGTTTGGCACATCTTACTTACGTCTGCGAGATCTTAATCCAGCTTAATCACTTTCACCAAGGAACAACAATAGTTTTACTCAAAGCATTATAAAGTCAACTCACTTAACCCTTAACATTATCCCTTGTCCTCACAACCCGTGAAAATAAATTACTTTTAGTAGCACGATGACCTCGTGTTAAATTCAACAGAGGATCTTCACAACAATTTTTGACAATAAAGATAAAAATTAAACAACTCAAGTGATTTAAACAATGAAAACATAAACAACGATAACACTTAAGATAGAAAACCACTCCCCTAATAATGCAACTTTGTTAACCAAAGAATGAGAAGTTGTCTACAAAGAAATCTGTTGTGAACCTTTGGTATTGTCACTGAAACATTTCACATATAGTAGAAGAAAAATCACCAAACAAACAAACGTTTCATCATTGAAACGTTACAATCAATAAAGTTGCAAAACACACGAAACCTAATAGAATTTTTTCACACAACCAAAAATGAAGACAACATGGAAAAATCACACAACCTAGGGAAAACCATAGCTACCAGATGTGGATAGAATCTTAGTAAAATCTGTTGCCAAAGATAACATAAGATACACAAAAATACAGCTGTCAAGTTACAATGTGCTTATCGCTTTTCCAACACAAAATAGCAACAATAAAGCCCCAAAAATTCATGCAATAGGCAAAGAAACTATAGCTGTCCAATATAGATGAAAATATCAAAAATATGCAGTTGTCTTAGATGGATATTATTACCGAAATAGGCTATCAAGAAGAGTCCAAAAATCACCAAAAATATGCATCTTATTTTAATAAAGATATGATGATTTTATTCCAATTAAATCCTATCTTCACTAGGATTTTATCCCAAGTAAACCTTATATTCAAATAATCTCACATAAGGTAGAATACTCATTATAAAGAAATTTCACAAATAACCAAAGAAGTCCAATTACAAATAATACTCAAAATAAACTAATTAAAATATCTTAATGTATATCTTAACAATCTCCCCCTTTTTGACATTATTTATTACATAAAGGAACTCTCCCTTCAGAAGATAAATTGGATACTCCCCTTTTAATCGAACATCAAGTTCCAAATAGCATCAAGTTCACATAACATCAAGTTTGTTAAGTTCAAGAAACATCCAAAGAAACATTAATCTCAAATAATCAATTATCTAATTATCCAAATTTCTTCTCTTGAGAAAAAAATGTAAAAAAATAAAAGAATGTCTTTATATCATTACTCACATCAAAGTCAGTTGCATACGACTGATTAAATTTATAAACCCCAAAAATGAATTCATCGAATCAGAATCAAACTTAATCAACCTCCCCCTCACATAAACCATATGAAAGCATAAAGTTGTATCTTTTAACACTCCTTTAGCCAAATTACAATAAAATTCACATACCAACTCAGCATCAAAATGTTATTACAATAAAGAAGAATGTAACAAATTCCTCTTAGTCAACAAAGCATTCAAATTAAATTGTTTATACTCAGCTAAATTTATAGGACAATTAAGAACAAAACCTGTTGAAGTGAGAGTATCCCATTGTTATTGCTTACTAAGGAAATGAGGTGGCCAATGATGATCAGTACAAAAAACAAAACAAGTAAAGGACAAAGGCTACAATCAACAATATGTTGAATAAAAGAGAAAAACCGAAAAGGGCTCCAACACAAATCCAAAACCAATAATCATCAATAAAGAAGCCTCTTGACTTCAACAACACTTTTTCAATAGTAGGTGCATCAATCCTAGGATTTGGATTAGGTGCACTCCATCTTTTGTCCAGAAATTCATTCATAACAATGACATTTTGTTCGTCCCCATAGGATCTAAGACATAATGTCATTTTTGGCTATTAGAAATCCTCCAAAAGTAAACCGATAGTGTAATGGTTAAGACAAACCAAATCAGTGATTCCACAAATGATAATGAGATTCTAAGCAACTATATTAGTAATCCATAAGCCCATAGAGGATAAAACAAGAAGTCCCTTTACTTATAAAACACAAGTAGACTGAAGAATATCATCGCAATTTCTCTTATCATCTCATTCCCAATAGTGATATCTTGTCAATTATCATTTTTGGGTTTTGGTTCACAATCTTTGGTGCTTTATTAATCATACTCCAAACGTTTGAGAAATAAATCCCAGCATTGAAAAGACAATCAAATTGTTTCCTTAATTTTGTACTAGTGTCATGCAAGTGAACAAAGATCTTCACACATAAAGCATTTTGTACAAATCCTATTTCATAAGCAAATTCCCAGTGAAAGGATATTGTCCAAACTCATACTGCCCACGGTGTAAAGATAAACTAAGATAAAACTTGAAAAACTCAAATCTTCCTACAGGTCTCTAACCAAGTATCAATAGTTTCTCGATATAACTCCATAAATCAAAATCCAAAAGAAAAACTCTTAAATCATCAAGCAGAACCTCATTTTCTCATTGAATATACTATTCAACAAGTAAGGAAAAACCAAAAACATACCAATCACCTAAACCTTAGAAAACTTATAAATCAAAAAATCTAGATGTTAACTCCTTCAAACCCTTTTTTTTGTTTTTTTAATAAACAACATCAATATACTTCAAATGTAAAGCACATAGTTTCTATGCCCCTCGAAGAAATTCAAACCTGGCCTTATTCCTCATCTCATTATCTTTATCATCAACTATCTAGTTGGTTTCTTCCTTCGAAGCACTAAGTGGTTCTCTATCCAATCAGTTTCTTATCCAGTAATAACTAACTGTAGATCTGGACAATTTCTGGTATTAACTTCCTTGCATGTCTGTTCTGATGTATAAGGTCGATTTTTTCTAACCTAAATTTTCTTTGGTAATGTTAGTTGCTGATGAAAATTCTTTAAAGATTGTTGGTATTTTCTGTTTTGAGTCATTTGAAACAATATTTGTAACATCTTATAGCAATTTGACCTTATGTAACCCTTTACACCACAAAAGTGACATGTAGGTATAAACTTTCTGCTTTGTTTTGGTATTTTCCCTTGATTACTTGATCTTGCTTCTTTGACAAATTTAACTTTACTATTTTGCTTATTATTGAACTTAGAATATTCACCTTTGTAACCAACATCTTAAAGGTCTCCTTTGATCTTACCAACTTTCAACAATTGTTCTGGCTTTTCGATATCTCTATTTAGTATCCTTATTCCTTTTTTGGTATTGACCAGTTTCAACCTCATTTTATAAAGCTCATCTTTGTAGGTAACAACTCCTTCTCAAGATCTTGAATGATATTCTTTATGATAGAATTTTCCTTCTTTAGTTTCTCATTCTTCTTACACGTTTCCTCCTATTTTACAAACATTAATCTGAAATAAAATGTTGGATTGATTCATCTGCGTTTTTCTAGAATGTTGGACTGATTCAACTAAGTTTTTCTCGTTAGTTTCTTTTATAATTATTCTTAAGCAAGCAACTAAATTTATGTTGTATAAAGCAACTAACGTTGAATGATTACTCACAAATTCCTCTTCACTACCATATTCACGTTTAGATTCATTTTCACTCCAATTGCTCATATAAGACTTCCATTTTTTCTTCTTCAAAGTGTTAGCATATTCCACTTACACATGTCTAAAACCTTGACATTTATAACATTTATTTTTCTTTATTTTTCTTTCACCCTTTTGAGTTTTAATATATTGTTTGAGATTATTATTTGATGAGCTCTCACCGTTATGCTTAAACTCATATCTATCTTTCTTCATCTTCTTTAACCACTTGTTGAAATTTCTTGTTAATAACATCATATCCTCATTATCATCAGATTTATCTTCTAAGTCATTCGCTACTTTTCCAACCTCGGCTTGAAGTGCCAATCCTTTATTCTTCTCTTGCTTATCTCTCAACAAATTTATCTCAAAGTTGGTAAAAATCTCAATTACCTTATCCAAAGATAATTTATTTATATCATGGGCTTCTTCAATGAAAGTAATTTTTAGTATGAATCTCATAGACAATGATCTCAATGTCTTCTTGATGAATTTAATATTCGAATACTTCTTCCAAAGTTGACGTGCTTAGTTTGCAATGTCACACAATTTCTCATAGAAGTTTCCAATAGTTTCGCTTTCATCCATCTTCAACTCTTCAAATATAGCGGCCAACGTTTGAAGTTTCAAAGCTATTACAATTTTTTATCCCTCATATATTGTTTGTAGAGTGTCTCACGCTTCTTTTTCCAGTTCATAGGCTGATATCATACTAAAACATCCATCATCTACAGAACTAAAAATTGCATTTATTGCTAAATAGTTATCAAGTGCTTCATCTTCTTTAGCCCTTGTCCATTCAAATAGATCTTTAGGTACCGCTTTATTCTTTTCATTAATCGTCATTAGATGTGTCCAGCCATTCAAAACTGAATTTCATGCTTTGGTTCCTTGTGCTTGAATAAATACTCTCATCCTTGATTTCTAAGTAAGACAATTAGAACCATTAAACAAAGGTAGCCCAGTGATTGATGTCCCTTTTCTTGTAGTCATAATTGCGAAACACATATCTGCACCAACTTAACATATCAAGTTCTGATTCGGTGAACATCGCTTTGATATCA
This sequence comes from Erythroxylum pedicellare, assembly GCA_027563575.1. NCBI lineage: Eukaryota > Viridiplantae > Streptophyta > Magnoliopsida > Malpighiales > Erythroxylaceae > Erythroxylum > Erythroxylum pedicellare. Next base: position 2,419,704 of record JAOQMP010000005.1, on the reverse strand, counting down.
ATTGAAAAACCAAAGGATGTAGTTTTGCAAAAAATCTGATTCAATCGTAGTTGCTTTGAGCTATATATGTGGTTGCTTGATATGAAGCAACTGTGTTAGCAACTGTAAATTTCCTACCACAAACGAAAAAAATTAAATGCAAAATAAATAAATCAAAACCAGAGATTTGGTAATGTAGTTCGACATACCTTACCTACATCTGCGGGGCCCTCACTTAGCTTAATCACTTTTACCAGAGAATAATAATATATTTACTTAAGGCATTACAGAGTCGACTAATCTAACCCTTGACACTATCTCTTATCTTCACAATCGTGAAAGTAAATCACTCCTAATAGTACGACAACCTCTTGTTAACCTCAATAGAGGATTTTTACAACAACGTTTGATAATAAAGATAAGAATTAAACAATTTAAGTGATTTAAACAATAAAGACATAAACAATGACAATACTTGAGATAGAAAACAACTCCCTTAACAATGCAACTTCATCAATGAAAGAATGAGAATTTTTCTGCCAAGAAATCTATTGTGAACTTTCGATATTGTCATTGAAACATCTCACGCACAATAGTAGAAAAATCACCAAACAAACAAACGTTTCATTACCGAAATGTTACAATCAATAAAGTTGCAAAACACACAAGAACTGCTGGAATTTTTTGCATACAGCTAACAATGAAGACAATCTAGAAAAATCTCACAATCTAGGGGAAAATGCAATTACCATATGTGGATAGAATTCTCGTAAAATCAACTATACCCAAGATACCCAAAAATACAGTTGTCAAGTCACAACGTGTTTATCGCTTTCCAACCCAAAAATAGCAACAATATTGATCCAAAATTTCACATAATAAGTAGAGAAAATATAGTTGTCCAATATAGATGAAATACTGAAAATATCCAGCTGCTTTAGATAGATATGATTACTGAAATAGGCTATAAAGAAGAGTCCAAAAATCACCAAAAATGTCATCTTAATCAAGATATGGTGATTTTATTCCAATTAAATCTATCTTGACTAGAATTTTATCCCAACTAAACCTTATCTTTAAATAATCTCACACAAGGTAAGATACTCGTCATAAAGAAATTTCACAAATAACCAAAGACGTCTAATTTTAAATAATGTTCAAAATAAACTAATTAAGCTATCTTAATGTATATCTTAACAATTGATATATATTATTGAAAAAGAAATGGTTCATAAAATTACAATCACTTTAACGATGTAAAAGATCACAAAAGACCGTAAGACATAGAAGATCATATGAAGACTTAGATTACAATATTAAAACGTAAAAGAACCCATACTTCTTTTATGGTTTCAATTACTTTAAAATATATTTTATTGATTAAAAATTAAAAAAATTATAATACTATAATTTTTTAAAATCTTCTACTAGTTATTTATGAAGTTATGTGAAATAAATTATCATATAATTGATTATTGCGCACATAATAGTATTTATATAAATATTATTTAATACACAACAGTCAATTACATAATAAAAAACAGTTCACAGAAATTTAACGTAAGATCTGTCTTAAAAATTTTAATAATACAGATTTCTTTTTTATTATAACAAATGAAATTCTAGGGAAGTCGAGAATAAAATCTCAAATACCACAATATGCTTCAACGTGATAATCAATGCGGCGAGCTGCATTTATTACAACTTGTTTGAGGTACTCTGGATGATCCAATGGCTTATATCGTAAAGGATGTTTCTCGTCGACTAGTTCACCTGGTGTGCTTATGACTCCATTGTTGAAACCAAAGAGCCCAAGTGAGTATCTGACCCTTTCCCCACTTGTGAATACCCGATGAACACAAGGTTTGATTCTGGCGTTACTCCATACCTAAAAACAAAGTACTAAAATGTTAGAATCGAGTTACATTTCACGGTGTTGATGATACGTAGTTTTTTGTGTATAAATGTTCTAAAGTACAAGTTATAGCAAACAATCTCTGCAATTATGAGAATAAGGTGTTTTGGTCACAATTCCGATTACATATGAGAATTTCAAACACTCATAGATATCTCTTTTTTCTTCAACTTCAAGAGTATGTCAACTTCACTTCAAAAGAACTTGGACCAAATTTAAGATTTTACTCCATCAAACATCACAAGTGTTACCTTTATTAATTAGCTGCAAAGAATGGTTGTTGAATGTCAAAGTTGACTTGAAAATTTCAAATTACAACAAATTTTGAATTAAAGTTCAAGTTTGATCTAAATTTTCACTAATTCGAATCAAATTGTTCTTAAATTTAAAGTTTCTTTATCAATCAAAAAGTTTATTAAAATAAATTTTATCTATTAATTTTGAGATGGTAGGCTTATTTTGCCAAGTCTAATCTAATTACTATTAGGATTTGGATGTAGAAGACATGAAATATGCACCTTAAATGCTTGACCAGCAATGTATAAGAAGGATGTGTGTGAGGGAGGATCATAGTCTACCCAGTCCCCATCCTTTGTTTGCACCTGCAAGCCCTTCACGTCACCTTGATGAAGTATGGTCGAGAATGTCTTGTCTGTGTGCGTTCCCAGAGCCATATCTTCACTCTTCTGCTCATGTTCTTGGTACTTGGACAGTCTCAGGGCATATTCTGTCGACTTTATCTGAGCATCGTAGTTCTTATCCTTTACTCCATAGTATTGAAACACCATTTTCAACACCATTTGATCTATTTCTTCCATGATCTTGGAGATCTCATTAGCATTTTCACTTATCAAACAAAGCAAAACAAAGAACTCTTAAAACCATGACTATTGAAGTACTCGGTATATTGAAGGAAACAGGAACTTAGTCACTTACCAAAAAGAAGCGTTTCCATGATCAGGCCACATGAAGTTGGTGAACTTCTCAACATCTTCAAGAATGGTGGGGTTGTCAACGCCAATGCTTTCATGAACAGGGCTAGCTGAGAAATACCCACGAAAGCTCTTGTTGCTCAGGCTCTTCCTTCTGTTCTCGGGAGGGAGATCATAGAGCTTCTCTATCACCTGAAACACTTCTCTGTGAAGTTGCAATGTGGGTTTGCTGAACTGTACCTGAAAACATCCAACCTCTTCGAGTGCATTGCAAAGTTGTTTGCTTGTGGTAACCCAAGTGCTCGTTCCAGGCTTCAAATCATGACTGCATAAGTCTATGATGGGAATTTTGGTTTGATCTGTAGAAGCCATGAATTTTCAGGTAAGGATTCACTTACTTTTCTTTGATAAGAATTCATTTAGTGTTGCAGACAGGTTAGCTGATATAGTTGACATTTCTTGAGATGCGCGTTTAAAATAATCATAAAATTCATCGATCCATTGAGCTTTTTATGAAAAATATGTATAAATATTTAGCCAACTGTAATATTTATTTCAGTTTATTGGAGCACTCAAATAAGAAGGAAGTTCTGTGATTTATTTAAATAATTAACTATAATATATTAATATGTACATGCATCATTATTAAGTTCTGCATGATATATGGATTTCTTTGACAATCTTGTTAAGAAAGTGGGCAAGTGGGCTTGAATGAGAGCTTGATAAATAATTATTTATGTTCTATACAAAACGTTTAAGATCATAATCTTTATGATTAAAGTTTCTTTTTATTTTTTATTAATAGATATTCACTTATAAACTGAGAATGAAATTATTAGTCTTTTATTTTTAAATAAAAGTAAATATCAAACTTTAAATCTCTTTTATATACACAAAGAGAGCATATAAAACATTTTTTATAAGTTTAATTGTGTTTTTTTTAAATTAATATAAATGATGACAGAATTATAATGAAATAAATGAAAGCATTATATTTTAAGTTAGTTATTTTAAGACTATTTTAATATAAAAATTTACAAGTTTGAGTATATACGAGAGAAGTTGTAATTTACGTCAATTTTGATAATCATTAATTATATGCCACCACAACACGTGAATGTTAGTAATTTTCTAATAATATTGTACAATAATTAATTATGATTTTTTTGTTTTAATAAATTTATGGTTAAGCGAATTGAATTTAATTCAACTAAAGATAATAAAATAACTCGACGAGGATCTAGTTTAATGGGCTCAAGTTCAACGAAGAAAATGACCCTAATTAGTGTGGGTCTCACCTGTATTGAGTCTCTGATAGGAAAGTTCGATATGAATACTATGTATATAAGGTTAAAGTCTCATGCATCTATTTAAGCAAATCGTGAACATTTAGATTCTGTAACTCATCAAACGGTTCACGAGTTAAGAACGTTACAGAAAGACATTAACGACCTCCCAATGATTGATTTTCATAAAGGTCTTTGAGGAAACATAATCATTTTGGCTTCAAAAAACTTGTTCAAACTCATAGAAAGCAACATAGGTACTTTTCATGTTTTTTCGGTCTATTCATTTTCACGTTTGATCTTAGGCACGTAACAAAGGCTCAGGTTATACCTTAGAGTGAAGTGCTACCAAAATTTTTAAAATATTAAAAATTATTAGGTTACCCTGTTGGAAATGGGTCCTTCTTCACATGGAGGGATACCATCTTTAATCAAATATTGAAAGAAATGTAAGAAGACAGCTACAAGTTAGCTTTCTCAGGCGGTGGAGTGCCTACTCCCTGCTTCAAAAAAAATTACAATAACAAAAATAGAGAAGAAAACTAAAGCATTGTTTTGCTCTGAAGTCAGGAAATATATTCCTAAAGGGTTAGTGAGTGACAAAATAGTGAGACTAGTATTTTTAGGTTGGGAAACACCTTTGTGAGCCACTGTTTTGGTTTTATCTCTACATACTTACTATTTGTAATAGTGGAAGAATTATTATGAGTTTTATCTGTGGACCTAGCCCAAAGTTAAGGGTGAACCACGTTAAATATTATGTGTTCATTTTGCTCATTTTATTTTTTCTTTTCAAAAAATACACTCGCTGCACCGAGCAAGTGATATCAGAGCTGTGTTTTCATTGAAGGTATTTTTTGAAAAGAAACACATCACCAAGAAGACAAAATTACAACGAATTTTTTGGCGTGATCCATTCTAAAAGTTGACATAAAACGGCAAAGGTGATGAATAGTACTCTAAACTTGTTTTAATAAATTTGCAAGGTGACGACACTGTGGCAATAGTAACTAGGTCTCACGGCATTATTTACATACTATTCACAAGTTACTATTTACCAGATCCCGTGGTACTATTTCAGTGGGATCTGACGGTACTATTCTGGTGAGCACTATTCCAATGGGATCCGACGACACTATTCCAATCGGTTTTCTCAAATTTGGCTTAATTTGACAAATGGAGGTAAAGACGAGCAAAATGATCAATCTAAACGGTATGAACTACCGTATAGGACGAACCAAGATGAAGGATCTCTTGATGATTACAAAGATGCATTTGCTGATATTTTCGACAACTAAACTAGAGGAGATGTCCAACGAAGATTGGGAGTTTGAGCATGAATGAGGGTGTGATTATATTCGACAGTTTGTTGATGATAATATGTATAATCACATTTGTAACGAGACTCATACAAGAACACTGTGGAATAAGCTAGAGCAGTTGTATGCTTCAAAGACCAGCAACAACAAATTAATTTATCTGACAAAATTGATGCAGGTAAAATACCATAAGGGTACTTCTGTAGCTAGTCATTTAAACAATATGGAAGGGATGGTTGATCAGTTATCAAAGATGGGCATAAAGTTTGACGACGAGTTGATTGCTCTAATGGTGCTAGCTTCATTACCAGAGTCTTGGGAGACTTTAAAGGTGTCTTTGACAAACATTGCACCAAATAGCGTATTAAATATGGAGTCTGTTAAAAGTAGTATACTAAATGAAGAGATGAAACGTAAATCATAACATACAACCTCTTCATCATATTCAGATGTTCTGCTTATAGAAAATAGAGGAAGGAGTCAATCTAGAGGTCCAAAGTCTAGAGACAAAAGCAGAGGAAAGTCAAAAAGATATGCAAATGTGAAATGCCATTACTGCAAGAAGAAAGGTCACATCATGAAATTTTGCCGAAAGTTGAAGAAGGAAAAAGGCAAAGATGTGAAGAAAGAAGAAACCAGTGATAATGAACAAGGTAACATTGTTGATGTATTTAACCTTGTTATTAATACAGAGATAGTCAGTTTGGTGTCACAAGAAACAAGTTGGATACTTGACAGTGGAGCTATTGTTCATGTTACATCTCACAGACAATTTTTCTCATTTTACACACTTGGGAATCCTAGCGTTGTTAAGACGGAAAATGGAAATCTATCAAATATTGTTGGCAATGGAGATGTTTCTTTAGAGACAGTGATGGTTCAAGACCATTGTTGAAAGATGTCAAGTACATTCTTGATATGCGTTTGAACTTGATTTCTGTAAACAGGCTAGATGATGAAGGTTTCCGAAATACTTTTGGAAACGGAAAATGGAAGCTTACTAAAGGCTCTTTAGTGGTGGCCAGAGGTCAGAAGCACTCAAGACTGTATATGATGCAGACAAAGCTCTCTAGAGATGTTGTCAATATAATGGAGAATGATAATACAGTTGATTTGTGGCATAAAAAACTAGGTCACATTGGTGAGAAAAGGATGACTCAGCTTGTAAAAAGGAATATGCTATCTGGTATAAATCAGATACATCAGAAGAAATGTGCAGATTGTCTAGCAGGGAAACAAAACAGGGTTTCTTTCCAGAGTTCTCTTCCATCCAAAATAAAGAATGTTCTAGATTTGATTCACTTAGATTTGTGTGAACCATTGCTAAAGTCACTCAGTAACGCACAGTACTTTGTGACTTTTATTGATGATCATTCCAGGAAAACGTGGGCCTATACTCTGAAGACTAAAGATCAAGTGCTAGATGTGTTCAAACAATTTCACGCCTCAGTTGAGAGACAAACTGGAAAGAAGCTAAAGTGCATTCGAACAGACAATGGTGGAGAGTACATCGGATTATTTGATGCTTACTGTAAAGAGCATAGTATTTGACATCAAATGATACCACAAAAAACACCGCAATTGAATGGTGTAGCTGAGAGGATGAATAGGATTTTGATGGAAAGAGTCAGATGTCTACTTTCACATTCAAAGTTACCTAAGGCATTTTGGGGTGAAGCTTTACTTGCAGTTGTTTATGTATTAAATCGTTTACCATGTGTTCCTCTCCAGTATGAAGTTCCAGAAAAGGTGTGGTTAGGAAATGATGTTTCCTATGATCATTTGCGAGTTTTTGGTTGCAAGGCCTTTGTCCATATTCTTAATGATGAAAGGAAAAAGCTTGATGTCAAGACACGATAGTGTGTATTCATTAGCTATGGTCAAGATCAATTTGGCTATAGGTTTTATGATCCGGTGCAGAAAAGACTTATAAGGATTCGTGATGCTATGTTTGTTGAAGATCAAACTATTAAAGATATCAACAAGGCGGAGAAGGAAGTTCCAAGCTCTGATGATGACTCAACAAGCTTTTGATTGAATCCTCCAACAGTGGTGCCTAGACAAGTTGGAGATGAAGTGCAGAATGATCAACTAGAAGCTCATAATGCAGATGCTCCCAATGAAGTTGAACCAGAGGATGATGATGGTGTTTACATTCAACCACCACCACCTGAAGATTCTCCAGTCCCATCACGAAGATCTAGTAGAAATAGACAACCATCTATTAGATATCCAGTTAATCAGTATGTAATGCTGACTGATAGGGGAGAACCAGAAAGCTTTGATGAAGTCATGAAAGATGAACACAAGAAGAAATGGAAAGAAGCTATGCAAGTTGAGATGAAATCCTTGCATGAGAATAAAACATTCAAGCTGGTGAAGTTGCCAGAAGGCAAAAGAGCATTGAAGAATAAATGGGTATTCAGGATAAAGCATGAAGAACACAACGACCATCCTCGATTCAAAGCAAGATTAGTGGTCAAAGGATTCAGCCAAAAGAAAGGTATTGACTTTGACGAGATATTT
>JAOQMP010000005.1:2355155-2411647 GCA_027563575.1 Erythroxylum pedicellare | reverse complement strand
CCCTTATAATTTTTTTTAAAATCATGCCCTCGCAAGTCATTTTACACATCAACAACTAATACTAAATAGCTAATTTTACCAAACATCTTTAATAAACAGCTGAAATTATCCGCTAGTCAAATTAGCTGATAGAATCAGCTATCAGCTAACAGCTGATAAAATCAGCTAATAGCTAATACAATCTACTGTTTGTCAAACAAGTCTATAATGTTTTTTCAATTGTATCTCATTTACTTCCATAATTATCTTGTTTTTAATTGTAACTTTTGTTTGTAATTGTCTTAAGTTGAACTCATTGTAATGTTGAGGTAGTTTTGCTTTATTAATCCAATAATTATTCAAATTTAAAAAAAAACATTTAACAATATTACAATCAATTTGGATCACAACAAGACATTAGACGTAGAAGATCACATGAAGACATAAGATTATAAGATTAAAAGGTCAAAGAACCCGTACTTCTTTTATGGTTGTAGTTATTTGAAAATGTATTTTATTGATTTAAAAACTAAAAAATAATATTATAATTTTTTAAAATCATAACTTAGTTATTTATGAAGTTATGTTAAATAAATTATCATATAATTGATTATTGCACACAAAATAGTATTTATATAAATCTTGTTTAATACACAACACTCAATCACATAATAATTATTTATTAGAAAAAAGTTCACAGAAATTCAATTATTATTATAACAACTGAAATTATAGGGAAGTCGAGAACAAACTCTCAAATACCACAATATGCTTCAACGGGATAATCAATGTGGCGAGCTGCATTTATCACAACTTGTTTGAGGTACTCTGGATGATCCAGTGGCTTATATCGCAAAGGATGTGTTTCATCGACTAGTTCATCTGGTGTGCTTATGACTCCATTGTTGAAACCAAAGAGCGCAACTGCGTATCTGACCTTTTCCCCACTTGTGAATACTCGATGAACACAAGGTTTGATTCTGGCGTTACTCCACACCTAAAAAAACAAGGTACTAAAATGTTAGAATCCAGTTACATTCAATGCTTTTTTTATTTCACTTCAAGGTTTCGTAGTGTTGATGATTTGTAGTTTCGATGTGTATAAATGTTCTAAATTACAAGTTATAGCAAACAATCTCTGCAATTACAAGAATAAGGTGTTTCAGTCACAATTCCCACTACATATGAGAATTTCAAACATTTATATGAGATGTATCTCTTTTCTTAAATTTCAAGAGTACGTCAACTTAACTTTCAAAAGAAGTTAGACCAAATTTAAGATTTTAGTCTATCAAACATCGCAAGTGTTACCTTTATTGGTTGCATGTAGAAGTTAACTTAAAAGGTTCAAATTTAATCGAACCAAAGTTCGAGTTTGATTCGATCTAATTTCTAACTAATTCTAGTCACATTGCTCCCAAGTTTAAAGTATTTTTATCAATCAAAAAGTCGGTTAAAATGAATTTTATCCGTTAGTTTCGGAGTGGTTGGACTATTTTGCCAAACCAGGATTTAGTTGTAGAAGACATGGACTATGTACCTTAAATGCTTGGCCAGCAATGTATAAGAAGGATGTGTGTGAAGGAGGATCATAATATACCCAGTCCCCATCCTTTGTTTGTACCTGCAAGCCCTTCACCTCACCTTGATGAACTATGGTCGAGAATGTCTTGTCTGTGTGCATTCTCAGAGCCATATCTTCACTCTTCTGCTCATGTTCTCGGTACTTGGACAGTCTCAGGGCATATTCTGTCGACTTTATCTGAGCCTCGTAGTTCTTATCCTCCACTCCATAGTATTGAAAAACCATTTTCAACACCATTTGATTTATTTCTTCCATGATCTTGGAGATCTCATTAGCATTTTCACTTATCAAACATGCAAAACAAAGAACTCTTAAAACCATGAATATTAAAGTACACGGTATATTGAAAGAAAACAGGAACCTAGTTACTTACCAAAAAGAAGCGTTTCCATGATCAGGCCACATGAAGTTGGTGAACTTCTCAACTTCTTCAAGAATGGTGGGGTTGTCAACACCAATGCTTTCATGAACAGGGCTAGCTGAGGAATACCCTCTAAAGCTCTTTTCGCTCGGGCTCTTCCTTCTGGTGTCAGGAGGGAGATCATAGAGCTTCTCTATCACCTGAAACACTTCTCTGTGAAGTTGCAATGTGGGTTTGTTGAACTGTACCTGAAAACATCCAACCCCTTCGAGTGCGTTGCAAACTTGTTTGCTTGTGGTAAGCCAAGTGCTCGTTCCAGGCTTCAAATCATGATTGCATAAGTCTATAATGGGAATTTTGGTTTGCTCTGTAGAAGCCATGAATTTTCAGATAAGGATTCACTTGCTGTTTCTTTGATAAGATTTCATTTGTTGATGCAGAAGGGGTAGCTGATATAGTTGACATTTCTTGAGATTCGTGAATCGCGTTTCATTCAAAATAGGCCCTTTAAAATAATCATAAAATTTTTTAATTCCAAGGAAAATGTATTAATATGCACATGCTACATGCATCAGTATTAAATTCTGCATTTTGTGTGCATGATATACGGATCTTCTTTGACAATCTTGTTAAGAAAGTGGGCAAGTGGGCTTGAATGAGAGATTAATAAATAATTATTTATTTTCTACAATATGATAACGTTTAAGATTGATTATGCGTATCATTATTAAAAAATAAAGTAGAGAATAGTCGTAGGTGAGGAAAGAGAAATACTTTCATAGTCTGTATTGAACTTTCAGACAATTATTTATACACCCCACAGCTCCTTTCTATTGGTTGGGTATCCTAAAATCAAGGGAAATTCCAACTACCATATCAGCTAGTTGTACAAAGGCCACTTATTCATTTGCTATATACAATGTCTGGACAGTGGTGTAAAGAAAAGAACAAACAAATGTAAAAACAAGGACTAAGAATAATGGGCCAATAGTTTTGTATCTAGCCCAGCGCAATAGACTTATTTTGGGTCTTTTATCACGCCCCCTTCAAGTCGGTGGTTTGGTTGAAAACCAACAACCCTGATCTTGCAAATCAGACCCAAAAATATTCTTGTGGGGAGAGCTTTCGTAAATAGATCTGCAAGTTGCTGAGTGGTGCTCACGTGTTTCAACTCGACAAACCCTAAGTTCACGCAGTCACGAACCAGATAAAGGTCGATTTCAAGATGCTTCGTCCTCTCGTGGAAGACTTTTTGGAGATGTAAATAGCTGCTTGGTCATCACAATATAAAGGTATGGGTTTCTTAACCTGGATCTGAAAAAGTTTGGAGCAACTGGGTTATCCATTTTAGTTTGCAGGTGGTCGAGGCTAAGCTTCTGTATTCTGATTCGGTCGAAGAACGACTCACTGTTGGTTGTTTCTTTGTTTTCCAGGAGATCGGCGATCTTCCGAGAAACACACAGAAGCCTGTCAAGGAGCGTCTTAGTATAAAGGTCCATGTAGCTCTAGTAAAGTCATCAACAATGGTAAGAAAGTAGTGTGACCCGCCCATAGTAGAAACAGTGTAAGGTCCCCATGGATCCATATGGATAATTTCAAAAGGTCTACTTGTATGTATTTCATGCTTTGGGAAGGATTTTCTGTGCTGTTCAGCTAAAGGGCACACTTGACATTCATTTTTGCAGGGAATAGAAAGCTTTACTTCATTGATGTGTTGTAATTTTTCTTTGGATACATGCCCTAATCTAGAATGTCATAAATCAAAGTTAATTGAAACATTGAGGGCAATATTCTTAGCTTTGTAAAACTCTAGAGAAGGACCTTTCAGGCTATTTGAAGGTAGGAAATTTTCTGGATTTAGCTCATAGAGTCCATTCACTACCTTGATGATTGCCATAACATTATTAGTTCAAAGGTCCTGCAAAAACAACTTGTTAGATAGAAAAACAACAACAATCTCATTATGTGTGGTTAGTTTATTGACTGATAGTAAATTCTTGAAGAACTGAGGAATATGTAAGATTTCTTTGAGAGTAATTGTATCCCCTATTTGTGTCTGGCCAATGTGAGCCACTTATTATTTAGTTCCATCAGGAAGAGTCACATGATCGTAGGTATTATCATTTGCCACATAATTAGTGCAAATACTTAGGTCTGCTGTCATGTGTGTGTAGGCACCGGAATCAATGAGCCAAGAATCAATGCAATTAAAAATTGTTTTCACAGAATGTGTAACATTACCTGCATAATGTTGATATCCTGAATAGTTTACCTCCCCAGTAGTTTTTCCTTTGATGGCTTTACTTATCTCCTGTTGAATGAAATCAGCAAGGCTAGATGATATCAGTCCATTCCACAGTTTTTCTTCACTCTGCTCTTGTGTGGTATCTGCAGGACTATCAGTTGTATGAGTCATGTTTGCCTTCCCTTTTTCCTTCTGTGTAGTGAGCTCCTTATACCAGTCAGGGACCCTGTGGATTTTAAAGCAAGTTTCCAATGTGTGTCCATTCTTTTTGCATTTTTCACAGTATTTATCCTCCTTCTTGAGATAGGATCCTTTGTTAGAGTTGACATTATTCGTTCCTCCTTTCTTCCAACCACTTGACTGTTTGGCTAGCATTGCCATGTTTGGAGTACTGTCCATATTAGAATTGACCACCTTTTGTCTCTTAACAGTTTGTAGCATAGAAGGCTTTGTTTATTGTAGGTAGTGGCTCCATCAACATGATTTGATTGACAACATGTTCAAACTCGTCATTGAGTCCTATCAGAAACTGCACAAGTCTGTGAGTGTTTTCTTTGGTGGTGATAGTTTTTACAGCATCACAAGTGCACATAGGCGTAGGGCTTAGGCTGGACAGATCATCCCACAATTTTTTTAGTTTAGTGTAGTAAGCAGAAACTGTTAGAGTACCTTGTTTTTGGGAACTTATTTTCCTCTCTATTTGATACAACAGTGTCCCGTTAGCTTCACTAAACCTTTCTTGCAGTTCCACCCAAAGTTCTCTAGCAGTGGGGAAAGATAGGAAGGCATCACCTAGATCTTTGACCATAGCATTGAGGATCCATGATTTCACCATGTTGTCTGCTCTTCTCCATTTTGCTTGTAATATTGCATCTTATGTGTGCATTGTGCAAGACCCGTCGATGAAGGACAGCTTATCATTTGCACATAAGGCTATGGTCATGGATTTACTCCATGTAATATAATTATTGCCGTTGAAGGGAGTGGTGACAAGCACAACTCCTGAGTTTTCAGTGTTGGTGACCGAATAGGGTTCATGTTCATTTATTGTTCGTATGTTTGTGGTGCTAGATCCACTGTAATCCATTGTATTGGATATAGTAGATTAGGGTAGAGGAATCATAGTAGGCTTTGATACCATTAAAAATAAAGTAGAGAATAGTTGTAGGTGAGGAAAGAGAAATACTTTCATAGTCTGTACTGAATTTCAGACAATTATTTATACACCCCATAGCTCCTTTCTATTGATTGGGTGTCCTAGAATCAAGGAAAATTCTAACTACCATCTCAGCTAGTTGTACAAAGGTCACTTATTTATTTGCTATATACACGGTAGTGTAAGAAAAGAACAAACAAATGTAAAAACAGGGACTAAGAATAATGGGCCAATAGTGGGTCAATAGTTTTGTATCTGTGCAATAGACTTATTTTGGGTCTTTTATCAATTATCTTCCATGATTAAGGTTTCTTTTTTTATATATATACCCTACTAATTGAAAACCTATCTCAACTCAACTAAAATTTTGGTTGTTGATTCAAATGTTTATAAATTTGGCAGCCTAATTATGCAGTAATATAAATTCGGCAAGCTAATTATGTAGTAATGGCGAAGCTATAAACCATAAATTTAATCCAACTAGCCAATGAAAAATCTACTAACTAATAATTAAAAAATCAAATCGGTTAATCTAATTGTAAAAACTTTAAACTGATTAATTGATTCATTCAATTTTTAACTTTTAGGTTTATTTACTTTATTAATTTTGTTCTTAAAAATTGATAAATTTATTAATTAATTAGTCAGTTTTGGTAATTTATAAGTTTTATAAATTTAAATTAATTAATTTACATTTAACAATATCTTATTTTAATTAAAATTTAGTTTTCTTGATTGATAAATACGATATCTTTAATCATATTTAAAAATTTTAATTTTATTTAATATTTAATTTGTTTAATAATAACATTTTAACTTTTTAAACCTTAAACTGAATTTGCTATTAAGTAGTTATCTAAAAACCCTTCTATTATTAGACTATAAAACAAACATATGAGCCTGAACATAATGCAAACTTCACGTGGGTTATATCCTATTTTCCAGCTCTCAGTACTCTTTAAATGCCACAGTAAGATTTTACAGGACACTTAGACTTGTATCCTTCATCAGTACGAAAATAGTAAAGCAATCCAATATGATCTAGTGGCTTATACATGAGAGGATGTTCCTCATCAACAAGCTCCTCAGGTACTGTTATTGTTCCATTGTTGAAGGCAAACAGTCCCATGGAGTACCTGTCCACCTTTCCATTCATGATCACTCTATGTGTAGGAGACACTATTCTGTCATTACTCCATACCTACAAAAGCCAAATAATGACAATATTTGTAAATTAGATTGTGAGTGTATATGCGAATAATCATATATCTACACAAAGTTTTAAATTACCGGTTGCATGATAGGTTGCAATTGTGAATTATTACGGCAATTAGTTAAATTTGAAATATCCAAATTTCAATCTAAAAGTCTAAATCGGATTATTTTAATTAATTAATTAATTTTTAAGTTATTAAATTTCAATAAAATAATAGCATTTTGTATCAATCTGTTATAAGTATAAATACGAGCATGAAATGAAATCAACTCAAAATTAACCTATTAAATTAGGTTGAACCGAACGAAACCAAAATGAGATGAGATCGATCAACAACTACGCATTAAGTTTAGCAAACAAGCTCAAAGGACAAGCACGTACGTTAAAACATTGCATTCTCATAAGAAGTAATTAGCCAAAAGCATACCATTAAGGCATCGCCTGCTATGATTACAAAAGATGAAGGTGACATCTTGACGTTAATCTTGTTGCCATCTTTGGTATCCACCTCCAAACCATCAACTTGATTTTGATGGAGTATGGTCGTGAAGCTCTTGTCAGTGTGTGTGATGAAAGCTAGGTTAGACTCGTTACCATTTGGTACTCTATTTTTCAGGAGTCGAAGAAGGTAAGATGTAGATTCAACATAAGATTCATGATAATTCTTCACTCCATAGCTCTCAAATATCATTCTGGTCACCGTTTGATCTATCTCAGCTGCTAACTTTGCATAGTTATCAATTGTGTCACTAGCATCATCAATGAGAAAATTTAGAGTTAGATGTATACAGCAAAGAAATACTTTGAGGAATTCCCGAGTTTAAATTAAGCCACAGACTCGATTCAAGAAACAAGAAGGTATTACCAGAAGTGATCATTTCCTTCAGGCCACAAAAGCTTGGTGAAACTCCGAGTTGCCTCCAGATTTGTTGCATTATCAATTCCCAAGCTTTCATGAAGTGGGATTATAGCAATCTGACCAACATAACCATTCATTGGTTTATCATATTTGTTTAACATTTTGGTTGGAGTTGGAAGATCAAACAACTCTTTCATGGCACCGAACACTTGGCCGCGAAATTCCTGAGACATCCTATACTCTACTATAAAGCATCCGTATTCTTCAAGTGCTTGCCTAACATCGCTGCAAGCTATGAGCCAATCCCTCGTGCCAGGCTTCAAATTTTCCCGAGTAAAATCAATCATAGGAAGCTTAAGAGCTACTTCTGATCCCATATGTCAATTTGAGGATTTGGTGATATTCATACAATGGACTCACTGTAGTCTTTCACGTTTCTTATAGAGTCTTTGTACCATTACAAGCCAAAAGAGGAGAAGTAATAACATAATGCTTTCGAGAAATGGAATATGCTTTAGAGAAATTTTTATTTTGAACAAGTGACCTGAAATTATTTTGTAGAATAGGTTCCAGTAATGTAACATCAGGAATAATGTGTTAGGTGGTCCAAGGATTTGTGTGATGCATGTATGATAATCTATAGTACATTCATTCCTCTACAATTATTGTCGTCCGCTTACATAATGAAAAATAATTATTGTCTATTCGTAGTTTATATTTAATTATGTACTATATATTCATATCATTGATCGTTTACAAACTTTTCTATCAACAGAACAGATAAAACATAACTAAATCTCATAAAATCATGTGTGTTTGTACCTTTCTACTTGTATTCTTCGGTTGCAAACTTAATAAACCATAGGGTTTATATAATATTTTGCAAATTTTTAGATAAGTAATTTCATAAACTCATAATTCAAAATCAATTAAATTCGAATCAAATTAATATTTATAACTTAATTTGTCTCTATTCCTCCAGACCCGCATAATATGATAACGGTAAAATCATATAAGACTTTACTAAATAAATTGTTTAAATCTGGTTGTGATCAACATTAAAAATAAAATTAACTAATAAAACGAGAGGCTATGGAAATGCAAATTAAATTCTTGAACTTGATGTTGATTTACATTTCCAATTGTCCACTATGTACTTACTATGTTATTTGTCCCTATGCATTAATATATCAATAATTTTGCACTTAGCCAAGGACCATTTAATTAGTATAATACTGAAATGTGCAATAATTGGTGGTATGATGCTAAAGCATTTATTGTCTTTAATTTAGGGAAAGAAACAAGGGATGTTCCAATAGTATTATTATTAGTATTATTGTAATAAAGATGATAATGAATAAAACAAGTAATATCATGGCATTGTGAATCATTCAAGAAACCTATAATTGATGAGTCCAAGATCTAACTTGAATGTTAACACCATAGCTTAAGGAAAACAAATATTTGGTATATTTCTTAATTTTGGTGTATATTTCAGTCATTTAATTATATTTACTAAGTTTTTTATGTTTTAATCTTTTTAATGTAGCCTGTTTTGTTAACTTTTTTAAAATTATATGAATTAGATGATATGAAATTGATATTATAATTTTTAAATTATAATTAAATCGAGTTATATACAATATTTTTTATACACATATTATAGAAAAGTGTTATAGGGTATATGAATTTTATTTATTTGTAATAGAAATCAATTTGATTTGTTTGTAATGAATCACATCTATAAGAAGATTAAATCACAAAGATTTAAAATTTTCATTATCAGGAATTCTTACAGGATCATCTTTTTAAGTTCAGAAATTGGATAGCTAATTGCTATTTTCACACAGTTTAATGTTTAAGCATCTCCATTAGATTACTGAAAGTCACCATACCTAAAACTGCAATTATCAATCATCTACCTTACTAAAACCAATTTAACAACTGCAGAACATTGATTTTTAGATGTTACAGAACCATCATTGAAAAGGGTTACAAGTAATTTGTACAAGGAAGCACAAGAACATGACAGGATCTGCAATGGGTAATCCTGAAATCCTACAAATGAAACAAAGAAGGAAACTCCTATCTCTTCTGGTAATTGAACAATTTGATGGAGACACCGAAAGTGAGTGCGAACAGGAGTGTAAACCCAAGAACAACAACTGCAACTACTCCAAGAAAGTCTTGTCTAAAATCGAAGTAGCTTCTTATGAATTGTTGGACTGTTTCACCTGATTCAAGAGGACGAGTTATGTCTGCAAATTGAGATGTAACCAGTCCATTCAGGCTCCAAGCTACAGGGCATAGCCAATAGTACCAACTCCACCAGACAGGCATTTGCTGTTGTCATGCAGCAGCAGGGAATTGTCAAAGAGAAAAACCTCCATTGATCTCAAACACATTTCACTGAAAATTGTGAGTAAAAATGAACTTACTGTCTTGGGGATTATGAATCCGCAGAACAGATTCCACAGGGCATAAAATGAAGAAGCAATAATGGCAGAAACGTGGTAGTTTGGGGATACAGCCACCATCATCATTCCATAGAAGGTGTAGTACAAAAATGTGAAGTACATGAAATATAAGTACCAGAAGAACTTAGCCACAGTCCATTCAAATCCAATCATTGAATAGACTATAACTCCATAAACTACAGCTTGAGCAAAAACATAAGGAATCTCAATCAGTACCTGCAAAAAAAGTTGAAATGTTGTTATGAAATGTATGACAAAGTTGTGCTCCTTTTCGTTTGAGAAATCAGAAAGTTTTGAGTCTGAGAAAATGATACTTGTCCAAAGGCATATGGCAGCGATGAGTACATTCCTGCAGCTCTTTCTCTGTAGAAGATGGTCCTTTCAATGGCAACTACTGGCTGCACAGTGGATGCATTCTTGACCCCTATGAAGAGAACAGCAGAATACATAGATCCCATTGCGTTGAACAGATCCTGTCGCTTTGACCTGTGTATTTTAGTCACGAGAAGTACCACATTTGACGTCAGAACAAGACCATTGCATTCCTGCAAACTTATGCAGAAGCTTTAGCTTTTCTTTATTCAGATTGAAGACTCACACTTTGGAGCCAATATCCCAAAACATTGTCCCAAAGATCAAGGCAATGAATGTTGTGAAGTAAAACCTCACTGCAGTGTAAGGTGGATTTCTCCAATATAACAAACGTTGCTTCCATAAGCACGCAGCACATTGGATTACAAATGGCTGCGAGTACTGAGTTGGAAAATGAAGGTCCTTGGAACCAGGAGCAGGCTTGCTTAAATTCTCAATCAGTTCCTTGTTTCTCCTGAAACTCAAGCCAGAGTTCATCTACAATAAGGGAACAAGCTCATACTTTGCCAAGAAACATCAGGAATTTGGCGTTTGTACCTGTATAATTCTGAGTTCTTATAAACACAAGCAAAATCTATGCCCAAAGCTGTTTCTTGTGCTGCACTAGTAACTTCAAGCATCCAAGTTGCAGGATTGTAGGCATCTTTAATTTTACTGACTCCTTCAACCCCCTTTGGATTAGAAATATACATACATTGGCTTCAAAAATGCAATTTGACCTTCCATTTCAACTAAATTTAAAGAATGTACCTCAAAATACTTGATCAATTCACAAGAATTATGGCCTAGTGGTCCAACATATATCTCCTGCCCTCCTCGTTTCATTAGGAATAGCTGTGATACAATTTATATCAGCTACAGTAGATGTAACTCCAGTTATGGATGCAAGCTGTGCAGATTAGCACATCTCACCTCATCAAATGCTTCAAAAATGTCGATACTCGGCTGATGGATCGTGCAAATCACCGTTCTTCCTGTGTTCACTGTGTTTCTAACTGTCCTCATAACAATTGCAGCAGCTCTAGCATCAAGACCTGAAGTTGGCTCGTCCATGAAAATGATAGATGGGTTTGCCACCAATTCAACTGCAATAGTTAGTCGCTTTCGCTGCTCAGTTGATAAACCGGTTACACCGGGCAAGCCAACTAATGCGTGCCTCAACGAAGTCAGTTCTACAAGCTCCATGACTTCCTCAATAAACATCTGCACAGAATTATTAGCACAAGAGAACTAAATGAGCTGTGTGTTAGTTATAGTGGTCTGTCAGGACACTACTCTGCAAGCAGATAATGCTTAGATGAGCTGATCAAACTTTTCTTTTATAATGCTAGTCTAATCAAAAGCACTAACAGAAGAGTGGTGCAAATCTGTATGGCTTGTAGTTGACTCAAGCTCCTTAATGAGACTGAAAGAGTTATTGTACCTTTCTGGTTCCATTATCCACATCACCGGCCAGACGAAGCCAAGCCGAAAATACCAAGGACTCATACACCGTAACATGCGGAGAGTGAATGTCATTTTGCTCACAATAGCCACAGATTCTGGCAAATGTTTCTTGCTTCTTTGGGTACCCTGAGATCTTAATGTTCCCTTCAATACATCCAGCAGTTTTTCTACCTGCCAGCACATCCATCAGAGTAGTTTTCCCAGCACCACTAACACCCATTAAAGCTGTGAGGATACCAGGCCTGAAAGCACCACTTACTCCTTTCAGGAGTACCAATTTGTCTTCACAGACACCCCGGGCTTTCATCTCCTACAACTCAGAAAACGCTGCATTTGTAGGTTTTAACTGCTAGTTACATTGAAACAAATCAATGGAAACTTACCTGTGGCATGGCAACTGAGTAAACAATTTCATCAAACGTTATGGAATATGGTACGAATGGAAGAACCATTCCATTGCTGTTACTTGCTCCATCTCTAATCTCTGCATGTCGGATTAAAATGTGATCGTTATGCATCTTCAGAAGACAGGAAATTGTAGTATCTAAAACAAAACCATTAGGATTTCAAATGAGCTTTGTCACCTATGGTTGATTGTAAAGTTGTACCACCACCTGCTTCTTCAGTTGCACCAGATGCTTCGTTGCTGTTGGAATCTTCTGGTAAAACAGCCTGAGTCTTGTCAAATGCTGCAAGAGATTATCAACATTACTTCTTAGCATAAGTTTTGTATGTCACAAAGCATACCATTGCAGGGACTTACGCTTGAGGAAGCTCAGAGCCAAAACATATATGAAGTTGAACAAAAGTGTGTATCCAAGCAATGCACCTACTCCTATCCAGTACCAGTATCCTTCAGTGAAGAAGCCACGAGATTTTAATACTGCAACTCCTAAGGGTTCCCTTGAATTTGGAAGAACCTAAGATGATAAAGAATTGAACATTCAGTGAAATAGTAAGAGGAAGATACACAAGAATAAGAAGTTAAAATTATGCTGTTACATGACTCCAACTATGGCCAAGGAACTCATTAACCACAACTGCATTCTGACCATACATCAATGGAGATATCCAGTAGCCCCAGATCCACCATTTCTTCATATCATCTGTAAAATTGAACAAACAATGAAGCACATAGCACAAATTGATTGACAGATTAGTGTCTCAAGTCGATGGAACTCAATCCGTTAGTACCTCGTGACAGGACAAAGCCTCCCAATGCGAAAAGCAACAGAAGTACAAACGATCCAAACACGTTAGCGACAATCATATTCCTTCCCAATGAAGCAATGGCTCGAAACAATCCTGAAGCCATCTGGTTCAGAACTACCAGCACAAGGTATAGCCTAAACAACCTGCAGAAGATTAATATCAGTCAGTAGCATTTCATTTTACAGTTGTGTACAAAGATGAAGATCCCCGAACTCCATAACTTTCTTTCACTTTTACCTTCCAACGTATGGATCAAATCCAATGACATAGTAGGTGGTGAACACCAAAATAGCAACCTCTACGAATGTGATAGGGATTTTAAGAATCCAGGTTGGAAGAGCATATGCCCATGCAGGAAAGAATAACAGGTCTCTTTGCTTGTAAAACACAGGAAGCTGTGCAATTGTCATGGACATCTCAGCCATACCATTAAACATGACAGTGATCACAATGAAGAAAAGAGCACCAACGTAAATGCCTCCATTAATCACCGAATCTCGGTGCATCTCAGTCCGTAGGAAGAGTGTCATAATTATCAGAGACATTACAACCAGCTGAAAAATGTAACTATAGTTATAAGCTACTGCTTTAATGTAATGAAATGCCAAAATGGAGTGTACATTGGGGCTTTGAGTCCTACTTGCACAAACTTGAAGATGTAGACGAAAGAGTTCCTCTTCATGAGTAAGAACTCTCTTGAGAAGCACACTTGAATTAACTCCTTCTTGCTAATACCATATTTCTGAACTGACAAAGCAGCTGGGTGGCTGTTAGCCTTTTCAAATGGAGTTGCAAGTTCTGCTCTGAGTCCCTTCCCCAAATGGAATGCTTGGAATGCCTCAGCGAACTCCTGAACTGTAACAAATCTGTAAGGCTCATCTCTACGTAGCCAATATTGTTCCTGGTCTTTCCTTGATGTAACCTGCAAGGATCTCAACAGTCATTCATGGAGATTGATTCTAAGAGTTCCAACTACATAAAAGACATAAGCTTTTACTTTATGCTTGTGAAACAGGTAGTTCAAAGCTTACTTCTTGCAAGAAATCAGCAACTCCTTTTCTTTCTGGACACCTGAAGCCCATCTCTCCAAAAAACTGTAGAACTTGCTCACGAGGACCCTGGTATACTACATGCCCTTCTGAGAGCAGAATTATGTCATCAAATAGCTCATAAGTCTCTGGTGGTGGCTGGAGTAGGGAGATTAGTGCAGTTCCCTTAAGAATGTGAACTGATTCTCTTAGTGATTTAACAATCTGGTAGGTTGTGGAGCTGTCCAAACCAGTAGATATCTCGTCCATAAACAGTGCCTTCGCAGGTCCAACCAGCATCTCACCTACACTGATATTGTTGTCCATCAGGAATTCAATGTTTCTTTGGCATTAAAAACATCTGGTTTACCTGTTGTGACACGTTTCTTTTGTCCTCCAGAAATTCCCCTGACCTTTTCATTCCCTACCATTGTATCAGCACAGATATCAAGCCCCAAAATCTGCAGAAATGGCATAGCAAAGACAATAAAACAGTGAAGCAGAATATCTTCATTCACTCCCTAGTGATTTTACCTTCAGAATATATTCAGTGACCACATTACTCTTCTGTCCTTTTGCTGCTGCTGCCTGTTACAGCAGAAATGACAAAAAATATATATATCAACTACCATTGATGAAACTTGATCTGGAAGTGAATAATGTATTGAAACTGAAAGTTGAATTCAAGTTCATGACTTCTATATTTTTCATTCCATATTGTCTTTGTATTATAATGTACCATCATACTGTTTCTGTAGTCTTATTCACCTTCATGAAGACATCAAGATCAAGGTCAGGCTGGATATTAGATGCTTTCTCTCTTCTTGATAATTCTGCCAACATATCTACAAATTTCCAAGATATGATGAAAGTTAGTTTGGATGAACATAAGCTTAAGTTTTTAAGGTCGTAGGCCGTTAAACTTGCCATAACGGTTTCCAGTTCCTTGACATCTTTCAGAAAAAACCAAGGTTTCTCTTACAGTCATTTCTCCTAAATGGAGATCATGTTGGCTGATATAAGCAGCATTTCTTTGGGGCACAAATTCATTCATCTCATGACCATTATATGTCACTTTTCCTGAGAACTGCCACATATATCTATGTTACTCGAATAACAGGGGGATTCAGGAGTAGAGTAAAAGGTAAATATCAGTATCAAAAAGATGGATGGCACTTTATATCAACCTTCAGGGTAGGATCAAGTTTTCCAGCTAAAGTCAAGAACAGTGAAGTCTTCCCCGAACTTGGAGGACCTAAAAGCAATGTCATTCTGTCACAAACAGAAAAAATGCAAAAGCAGAATGAGAAACTCAATCTGATGCTGGAAATTTGGTTCCAATACACTCAAAATTCAACTACCGATCATCCCACCTTGAAGGCTTGATGATACCACTAACATCTTTAAGGATGTTCAGGCGTTTCTTTTTGCTTGAAAGAATATGGAGGCCAATCAGGAGACTCTTCCAGGATGAAATAAACGAAGCACCAAAGTTAAATACATAAATAAGCTAACACCAGGTGTAGAACAAACACTTTGCGTGACCAATCCCTCAGATTGTGTTACCTCTATAATACTAACAGAGAAGTTGAAAAAAGATGGCAATGCTCTGCTACCTACTTGAACTTCTGCTTCTACATTTAGGTGCTCAAATCTGACTTCTATTGTAGGAATGTTAATTTCAACTCTGCAAAATAGAAATGAAAAAGTTAACCATATCTAAATCTTCAAAGTTCAGAATAGAGCTGATCCGGTTTGTTTCCAAGGTTTTAAATTGCAGTGCTGAACACTTACCACAATTTGCTGCAATTGCAGCTCATATCAGCAGCAATAGCCCAAACTACAGTATAACCCGACAACTCGCAACTTAAAAACTTTGATAAGCTCATCCATTGGAATCACTTCAACAGAAAAAAAGAAAAACCAAAAAACTATATTCTGATCCTTACCTGTCAATACGTTGCTTGAGTTTCAACAAGAACTTGGCATTATCCTGTTCAGCTTCTTTAACCAACCTATCAAGTAAAACCTTCCTCTCTTCCAACCCAAGCTTTTGCACATCTATTTCATTTGCTTCACCTTTTGATGTAGTTAGTATGCCTCTTCTCAAACGATCATAAGTAGGCAACCTCTCCATTGCAGCCCATTTAAGAGCCTCTTCATCGTCATTGTCATCCTCACGTCTAGTAGAATGAGAGAAAACATCTGCATCACCATATCCCCAAGCTGAGGATCTGCCATTGTGTAAACTGTTATCTGTTCTACAAAGATCAACAGCCTCCATTGCTCCAAAAAACTCAGTACATCACTTCAAGAACATCTAGAACGTATCAAGAAGTTGAAGATTCTTAGTTCAAGCGCTGTACAGATTGAGCAATGTATATTGTCTGATGGAATTAAACAGGAATGGTAGTGCATTTGTTTAGCAGTTGCATGGTAAGTTTGCTGTGCTTTCCATTTTTTGTTTCTTGAGAGGAAAACAAAAGTTCAAAGGACGACATGGCATTAAAGATGGATGTGCTTGGTTTTCGCTGTTTCTTGCATTTCGAGTTTGACCAAGAAAACAGAAAGAATCAACGAGGATGTTGGCCTAACTAACTGTATTAACGGTCGAAGTGGTCAGCTTCCAGTTTTCAGTACTTTCTCTTTTGGAGAATTGGATTAAGAAAAAGGAAAGAAAAGAAAATATAGACCAAGAAAAAAGTACAACAATGATGAAAAATCGGAATAATCCCCTAAATTTTAGACAATTTTTATGTTATAATGCACATTTATTAATTATGAAAAATTAAGGAAGAATTTTACCTTATAATTAAAATAAATATTTAATTAAATTAATACCTTGAAAAAATCATTAAAAATTAGATATTTCTAAAATAAATATGATATAACATGATTAAAAATGTAAAAAAACAATTAGAAATTAGAAAACAGAATATCCCACTTCGTCACCTTCACCATTCTTTTCAACGTCTATGTTCTTCCAAATCCCATAACAGTAATGGAGCTGAAACCCATGTTGAGTTTGCATATTAAATGAAAGAAAGTTAGAAACTTTGAGTACCCTTTAAAGTTTTTGGCTGTGATGCAGAGAGATGGAAGTTACAGAAGATACAAAGACGCGTCTTTGAAGGTTTGGAAGAATGGTCAGCCGTCGCAGAAGACTCATTTTGAGGGAATTTGAAGAGATGTAAGTGAAAGTTTAAATTCAGTTTCTTATTAATGGTTGGTTATAAATCATTAAAGCCATTATGGGTATGAATTTCTTGTACTCAAGCTTCCAATCACTGCACAAACTGTGGGAGTTGAATCGAACATTGAAGAGCAAATAGTCATGGAAGTTTATACTTAATTTTCAACCCTTACTATAAAGGGTTCCCTTGCTCTAGCTGACAAGAAGGTTATATACATATACTTGACAAGTTCATGGCACAACCTGCCTCTAACTATCAACCCTCCATGAACAGCTTTTAGTAGAATCATAACCAAGAAAGTCCTATCTTTTCTGAAAATTCAGCAGTTTGATGGAGACTGCGAAAATGACAGCAAAAAGGACTGCAAATCCAAGAACAACTACCGCTACTACACCAAGAAGTTCATGCTTAAAATTGAAATAACTTCTCACAAATTGTTCTACCGTTTCACCAGTTTCAAGTGTGTCCTTTATGTCTCCAAACTGAGATGCAACCAATCCATTCAGGGTCCAAGCTACAGGACAGATCCAGTAGTACCATTTCCACCAGACAGGGATCTTCTGTTTTACCAAAAACAAAGTTGCATGAGATGTGCTAGCAACTTTACCTTGAATAACAATAACTATTAACATGTACTTACAGGCTCTGGGATAGGGAAGCCTGAGAAGAGGTTAAACATTCCATAGAATGCAGCAGAAATAATGGAGGCAACATGGTAGTTCGGTGAAATAGCCACAGCCATCATGCCATAGAAAGTGAAGTACAGAAATGTGAGGTACATGAAATACCAGTACCAAAAGAATTTAGCTGCTGTCCATTGGAATCCAATCATCGAATAAACTAGAACACCGTATACTGTCGCTTGAACAAAGATGTAAGGTAATTCGATCAGTACCTACCAGAAAAACAGGAAGTTTGTTATTGAATCCTGGAAGTAAAATGCAGAAATCTTTAGCATGTGAGAAGAAATAGTTACTTGTCCAATGGCATATGGCAAGGCCGAGTACATCCCAGCAGCTCTCTCTCTGTAAAAGACTGTTCGCTCAACGGCAACCACAGGCTGCACAGACATGGAATTAAGGATACCAAGGAATAAAATTGCAGTGTACATCGACCCCATAGCATTGAAAAGATCCTGTCTTTTGGTCCTACAATTTGGTCATGAAATTAAAAATGGCATCATCAAAAAGTCGGTGAATGTAATCAGTTGTTCAATGCCTTATTTCTTGAGTTAAATACTCACACTTTGGAGCCAAGATCCCAAAACACGGTCCCAAAGAGGAAACCTATGGATGCTGTGGACAAAAATCTGACTGCAGTATATGGCGGATTTCTCCAATACGACAAATGTTGTTTCCATAAACATGCCAAACATTGGATGAGAAATGGCTGCGAGTATTGATCTGGGAAGTCTGGTTCTTTGGAACCAGGAGCTGGCTTGCTTAAATTCTCAATAAGTTCCCAGTTTCTCCTGAATCACACACCACAAGAAAATCACATAAATAGGGTGCTTTTTACACCTAATTTAACCAAAGAATTGAAGAGTTTTGTTCTGTGACTTCTGTCTTGGTAAAAGTACCTGTAGAGATCAGAATTTTTGTATATATCAGCAAAATCAATCCGCAGAGCGGCTTCCTGTGCTGTACTGGTAACTTCGAGCATCCAAGTCGCTGGATTATAGCCATCTTTAATTCTGCTCACTCCTTCAATACTCTTAATTTCCAGATACAAAGGTATTAGCAAGATAAAGTAATAATCTTTAGTACTTTCTGGATGCAAACGTATATAAGGCACACCTCAAAGTACTGAATTAAGTGGCATGAATGATGGCCTAATGGCCCAACATATATCTCCTGGCCTCCTCTCTTCAGTAGGAACAGCTGCAATTCCATGTACAAAGTGTCAAAACGAAACATTACAGTTGTTCTGAACCAAGCATAATGAAGATTTAGTGTGTATAACCTCATCAAACGTTTCAAATATGTCAATGCTAGGCTGATGGATGGTGCAGACGACTGTTCGTCCTGTGTCCACCGTGTTCCGAACCGTTCTCATTACGATTGCAGCAGCTCTAGCGTCTAGCCCTGAAGTTGGCTCATCCATAAAAATAATTGATGGGTTTGCCACTAGCTCGACAGCAACTGTGAGTCTCTTGCGCTGCTCTATGGACAAACCGTTTACACCAGGTAAACCAACTAATGATTGCCTCAGGGAATCCAATTCAACGAGTTCCATGACTTCCTCAATGAACATCTGCACGCAATTGCTGGATATGAAACTTCTGATATTTATGTTACTACTAATGGCTTCTATAAAACTTGGAGTGACAGATGCCACTTTTATCGGTTGAGACGAATTAATGAAAAGGAAACATTGAAACAGCTGACTGATGTTTTACCTTTCTGGTTTCGATATCCACTTCACGAGGTAGACGAAGCCAAGCTGAATACAATAAGGACTCATAAACAGAAACCTGTGGAGAGTGGATGTCATTCTGCTCGCAATACCCTGAAATTCTAGCAAATGTTTCTTGCTTCTTTGGATATCCTGATACCATAATGCTCCCTTCAATATATCCACCAGTTTTCCTTCCAGCCAACACATCCATCAGTGTAGTTTTACCAGCACCACTAACACCCATGAGAGCTGTGAGAACACCAGGTCTAAAAGCACCACTCACCCCCCTCAAAAGTACCAACCGATCTTCTTGGACACCCTGGTTTTTCATCCCCTACAGAGTTTCCAACTGAAAACTGAGTTTCTCATTATGGAAAAGACCAGTACCTTCTCTCAGAAAACTCTCCCTTACCTGTGGCATTTCGACAGAGTACATAATCTCATTGAAGATGATTGAATGTGGCTCAAATGGAAGAACCATTCCCTTTCTCTTCTTAGGTGAAGATCCAGTTGACTTGCTTCTCAAAACATCACTTCCGTTGTCTGTGTCAGATTGAAATTGGTACTTAGAACACACAGAAATCAAGACAATACGTTAAAGCAATGTACATGAGTTTGTCACCAATCTGCAGACCTGATCGGCTTCCTCCATCCACTAAAGGACTAGCTCCTCCAGGTTTCGCGCTTTGGGGTTCTGCTATAACAGCCTGAGGCTTTTCAAATGCTGCAGAACATTATATACATCAAAACATTGACCTTTTTCCACTTCATCAACCAAATAAATGAGGACAGGTATATTTACGGTCCAGGAAGCTGAGAGCCCAAGTGTATAAAAGGTTGAATACTAGTCCATAACCAAGCAATGCGGCTGTTCCTATCCAATACCAATATCCTTCAGTGAAGAACCCTCGAGACTTCAGAACTTCCACTCCTAAAGATTCCTTCGAGTTTGGAAGAACTTTGGATATCAGAAAACAAAAAGATCAGCAGAAAAAGAATAAGACATACAAAGAAACATAGAACTACGCGCTTCCAGTATTTACATGATTCCAACTATGTCCAAGAAACTCGTTTATCACAACTGCATTCTGTCCATACATCATTGGAGAAATCCAGTAGCCCCAGATCCACCATTTCTTTATGTTATCTTTAGCATGAAACAGAAGACAACAAAAAAAAAGGCATTTTAATATTTATATATCGCGTGAGATTAGTATCATAGCTAAAACTCATATTCTAGTCATACCTCGTGATAGGACAAAGCCACCTAAAGTGAAGTATACGAGCAGTAATAATGAGCCAAAAGTGTTAGCAACAACCATGTTCCTACCAAATGCAGCAATGGCTCGGAATAATGCAGAAGCCATCTGGTTCAGAGCTAACAGCACAAGGTAAAGCTTAAACAACCTGCAGAAATCGTATGATATATCAACTGCATTACCTCCTACGTTACTTCTTTAAGGCCTATTGGTTCCATTTTTTCACCTGACAACATTTGGATCAAATCCAATGACCCAGTAAGTGGTAAATACTAGAATTGCAACCTCTATCAACGTGATAGGAATTTGAAGGATCCAGGTGGGAAGAGCATAGGCCCATGCAGGGAACAACGAGAGGTCTCTTTGCTTGAAAAATACAGGAAGCTTTGCAATTGTCATGGAAATCTCTGCCAGACCATTGAACATGACAAGAATCACAATGAAACACAGAGCACCAACGTAAATGCCTCCACTGACAACTGAATCTCGGCTCATTTCGCTCCGTAGGAAGAGTGTCATTGTGATCACTGACATCAGTACCAGCTGAATATCACAAATATAAGTAACGTTGTAAGTCTGAGACCATATGAAAATACTGAACAAGACAACAGTTTGGTTAAAAATTGAGACCCACTTGCATGCACTTGAAGATATACACAAAAGAGTTCCTCTTCATGAGTAAGAATTGTCTTGAGAAGCAGGCTTTAAGTAGCTCTTTCTTATTAACACCATATCTTTTAACCGTCAAAGCAGCTGGGTGGCTGTTGGCCTTATCAAATGGAGTGGCAAGCTCTTCTGTGAGTCCCCTTCCAATATGGAATGATTGGAATGCCTCAGCAAATTCCTTGACTGTGACAAACCTGTAAGCCGCATTTCTACATGCCCAATATTGCCCCTGATCTTTTCTTGAGGTCACCTGCAATGATATGATCATCTTTAGGAAACAATTTAAAGAACTCACTATTTGTTGTGAGATCATCTTTCAGTTCATGCAAATGAAACAACAGAAGTCCAAGCATTTTAAATGTGCTAACTTCTTGCAGAAAATCAGCCACGCCTTTTCTTTCAGGACATTTGAAGCCCATTTGTTCAAAAAACTCGAGCACAAGTTCACGTGGTCCTTGATACACTATCTGGCCATCTGAGAGCAGAATTAGATCATCAAAGAGCTCATAAGTCTCTGGAGCTGGCTGAAGTAGAGAGATGACAGCAGTTTCCTTCATAATATGAACATAATGCTTGAGAGAGTTGACAATTTGGTAAGTGGTGGAGCTGTCCAGGCCAGTAGATATCTCATCCATAAACAATGCCAGTGCTGGTCCAACCAGCATCTCACCTACAATAATGGCAGATACTTTCACTCACCTCATTCAAGTACCAGTGGAGGACCAATAAAGTTAGTTTACCTGTTGTAACACGCTTCCTTTGTCCTCCTGAAATCCCCCTAAGCATTCCATCCCCTACCATTGTATCTGCACAGGTATCTAGACCCAGAACCTGAAATTTAAGAATTGAAAAGCAGTAACCAGTACGGGGCAGGTTCTGATTAGTACGTATTGTTCTTGATAATTGTAAGAAGTATTTAAGCAACTTCCATTGAAAGCCACCTTGATGATATAATCGGTGATCACGTTGGCCTCCTGCCCTTCTATTGCCACTGCCTGTAACAGCAAACATGCCAGACAATATCAATCACAATCTGCAACTCTTTTGGCACTGGAATCTCTGAAGCAATTCTACTTGAACATGAAAGACAAATTGCATTCATGACGAGAAGTATTAACACAAAGTATGAAACCGGTCCTGTTCATGATAATTAACCACCCCCTAATCAACAAAGTGTAGAATTTCTTTCCAGGAAGAGAACGCTTTCTTTACCTTCATGAAGACATCGATATCAGGATCAGGTTTAATGTTTGCATCTTTCTCTCTTCTGGATAACTCTGCCAACATGTCTGTAAATAGCCAGAGAAGTTGATCAGATTAAGCTGATCCAAGTTACAGTTTCAGGAAATTCTTAACAATTACCATAGCGGCTTCCAATTCCTAGGCATCTTGCAGAAAATGTCAAGGTTTCTCTTACGGTCATTTCCCCTATATGGACATCATGTTGACCGATATATGCAGCAGTTCTTTGGGGTACAAATTCATTCATTTGATGACCGTTATATGTCACCTTCCCCGAAAACTGCAAGACAGACTTTTGAACTTCTGAAACAATTAATAGAACCAAAAAGTGGAGCAAATTTCTTTCATTATCACCTTTAAAGAGGAATCAAGTTTTCCTGCCAAAGCCAACAAAAGTGTCGTCTTCCCAGAGCATGGAGGACCTAGGAGCAATGTCATTCTGTTTCATGTTCAAGACATTTGATGTGAGATCCCACATGGGAGGTCAGAATCACAATCCATATCGAAATAAAAAGAATACTAATCAACTTCTGGAGTAGCTATTTTCTTGTTTATGATTATCTTAATCTCTGGGTCAGGACTTGTGTTACGTAACCAATCAGGATTTTGGATTCTGAAGATCTCACCTTGATGGTTTGATGATACCACTAACATCCTTGAGGATGCTCAGATGCTTCTTTCTACTTGAAAGAATATGAAGATAGCTCAGGAAACCCTTGCAAATGAAACAACAGAGCCTCACAATAAGCCAAGAAGCTAAACATTAATTAGCCTGTAGTTGCAGGTCATTACCTCTAGCATATTGACAGAGAAGTTAAACAAGGTAGGCAAAGCTCTGCTTCCTACATAAGCTTCTGCTTCAACATTCACATGCTCAAATCTTACTTCAATTGTAGGGATAACAATTCCAGCCCTGTAAAACCATGAAAAGGATACTTCATTTACAGAAAGAAATATCAATATTCAGCATTAAAACGGAAACTGAAAATTTCAAGGAAACATTCTCTGGGTATACAAACATGGTTAGAGTTAACCTGTCAATACGCCTTTTGAGCTTCAACAAGATCTTCTCGTGATCCTCTTCAGGTTCTTTCACCAATCTCCCCAACAAAATGTTCCTTTCTTGCAATCCAAGCTTTTCGATATCGACCTCATTGGCTTCACCACTCGAAGTAGTCAATATACCTTTCCTCAAACGATCATAGGTGGGCAGTTTTTCAAGTGCAGCCCATTTCAGAGCTTCTTCATCATCATCTTGTTGTCTATAAGAACTTGAAAACACATCAGCATCACGGTTCCTCCTCCATATAGAAGAGCTGCCTCTACCCGAACCACCACTTTCTCTACAAAGAACACGACTTTCCATTTGATACTCAAAAGAACTACTACTTCCAAACAATATCGGAGAAATCGGTTTCTCTACACAGAGAGAAATGCATGCAGTCTATGTTCAACAATGGAAAGAAAGATTAGCAATAGTCATTTTGAGTATATAGAAATGAGTTGCATCTACATGTGTGTATATATATATACATATAACTGACTAAATTATTAAATAAAGAAATTCTTATTTTATAAAAATAATATTTTTGTTATTTATTTTTCATTAATTATCTCTTTTTCATGTATAAATTAGAAGATCCAACAAAATGATTTTTTGATCTTTTAAGGGTTGTTTTAATATTTTTAAATAATCTAACATTTATTTTATAAATTTTCTTTATTTATGAATTAAGTACTAATGTAATTAATTACCATAATATCCATGATAATGTCCTTAATGTTTTCTAAAAAATAATTGTATATTTTTTAAATAATTGAATTTAAAAATATGAAAAACAGCAATTTTTATATATGGAATGGTAGAGTTAGGCAAAGATGGAAGCTTTAGAGGGACTAGTGCAAAGATGGAGACTTTGGAGGGACTAGGGTTTGGCAGCTTCTTGTATGGAATATATTCATTTAATGAGAGATTGATGACTTTTAACTACTAGATAGTAAACCTATGATGTGAAAAGAAAACTAAACTTTGCTTATAATAATTGGAAATAAGGTTATAGGTTCGAATCACATAAACAACTTTTTTGAAAAAAAATTACAAAAGGAATGGCTCCGTAAAAATTGCTCATTTACAATCATAAGGTTATTAGTTCCGGTCACGGGAATAACCTCTTTGTCAAAAAATTACAAAAAGAATACTGTATACATTAATGACCCTCTTTGAATCTTGACAAAATGTGAAATCTTGTACATGAATTATGTTTCCTTTTTTTATATAATCAACTGCAACTACTTGGATATAATTTTTAAAAAACGCTTTAAATATATTACGAGCCCATAATTAAATAAAGTAAAAATTCACAAATTTTGTATTTTAATAAATTATTTCATAGTCTAATAATTTTGAATTAAATAACAAATTTTAACCAATGATTAATAATAAATTTATTGATAAAGACATAGGAAATTTAAGCAATTTCATGGTCATTATTTGCAAAATGTTTTCTATAATGTAACTTTTGTCTTTATTTCACTTGAAAAGGGATTGCAATTATATGTTATAAAAGAGAAGAAAGGTAATATAATTTAAAATTTTTATAAAACAATTAAAAATAAATTCTTAATCAATTATTTTTATTTATAATTATTTCAAATTCAAAATATAATTATTATTAGATCAGACAAAATTTAAAATATGATAAATAATATCAAAAAAACATACATTAGTTCGATATAAATTTTATACACACACAAAAAAAGGGTACTAATTTATTTCTAGTTAGGTATTTTAAAATTTGTGATTGCCCAAGATAAAGAACAATATATATTGTATTCTTTCTCAATTCTTTTGTGATTTTTTTTTTGGTTGGAAAGGAAAAAAAATGTAACAATAAATCAACCAATAAGAACATATCAATCAAAGCATTGTAGGTGATTTTATCATAAACAGTCTCTTTATTAGGTAAAGATAAGATTGCGTATTATCAGATCTTTATAGACCTCACGCCTTCAAATAGATATTGATGATGATGATAACGAGCATATCAACCAAATATCTATAGAAAAAGCTTATTTAGAATTTAGATGATTTAATAATGCATTGTATGTGAATTTATCAAAAACAATCTCTTTATTAGGTAAGAATAAGGTTGTGTATTATCAGACCTCTCTAAATTTTACACTTTTAACTGGATATTAACGATAATGATGATGATGAACATATCAACCAAATGTTTATAGAAAAAACTTATTTATATTCAAATATTTATTATTATTCATTATTAAAATAATAAATAATAAAAGCTTTTTTATAAAAAAAGAGGGAGAGATGATAAAAATTCATTAATTTTTAAGTATTTCACATAAATAATTCATATAAATAATTAAATATATTAATACAAAAATAAAATTTTTACACTATCACACAATTCGGTTCGTTTTAAATTATCCCTTTCAAGGGGTCGAAGAAATCTCAATGGAGGAGAGGAACGTTTCACATTTTTCAAACAAATGGATTAAGAATGAGTTCATACTTTTTAGATTGCGATAAGTGTAATGTCAATTTATAGTTGAGCGTTACGAGACGAAGTGGTCAATGGCAATGACATGTGTTGCTGGACCTTAAGTTTAAGAGACAGAATGTGCGAGTCTCGTGTGTGTGACTGTGTGTCCCAAGTTGTTAGCTTCTGGTCTTTTGGGCCAACTTGCACTTAAAACATTGAAAGAGCTCCAACGGGAATCGTATCATTTTAATTTGATTTGAAGTAAGATTTTTAATAAAATAATTTCTAATATAATATAATAAATCTAATATTAATATTTAAAACATACTGTTTGAGAAAAATGGAAAAACTTATAATATAATATATTAAAATATTGTTTGGATAAAGGGTTTATAATTAAATATAGTATAAAGTTGTTTATCATTTTACATTTCATCATAAATTTCTCAAATCAGAAGTTTTTTATTTTTATTATTTAGAATGTAATGAGATGTAATATAAAACTCTCTTCCCAAACGATAGAATAATATTATATTACATTTCATTTCATTAATAAACGTTTAGCCAAACATAGTCTAAGGTTAAGACAGGTGGTTAGAACTTGGAAATAGGAGGACGGAATTTCACTTGTAGTGTTGGTAATTTAGTCCGGTTCCTATCTAAATTTAAAAGATTCGGTTTGATTTGACCAATTTTTAAATCGTATTCAAACTTTAGACTTGACAATTCGATTTGACCTAAAGATTAATTTATTTTTAAATTAATAATTTTAATTTTATAATTTTTAAGTCTAACCCGAAATTGTTTATTTTATTTTTAGGTCAAACTTGAGCCTAATCATGATCGAACTAAACTTCATTCACATTCACAGGTGCTCTTGTGATAAAAATTAAGGACGATAGATTGATCTAAACTTGCTCTAACTTGAATTAAAAAGTAAACGTTTAAGTTAATCGGATTTTGAATTAGGTCAAAGCTCAAAAAATTTTGTCTAGCCAATCCAAACCGAATTGGCCAAATCCAAACTAAATTAAAAAAAGAAGTTTGTGTTTAAATCATAAGCGATCTAAATTGATTCATTATAAACCCTAATAAAATCTTTATTTGATTAGTTATTAACGGAGGATACAACCTAACGATGGTATGGTTGATAATTGGACTTGATTCGACCCAAACTTAACGAGTTAATATTAGATTAATTATATTTTAAACCAAGTTTAAGTTTTAAATGACCGATTAAAGTTAATTAAGATAAAACAACGTTATTTTGTTTAATAATATTTAATTGACTAAAATGATATTAATAACATCGTCTAATTACAGTCCATTGTCATCTCTACACAACAAAGCTTTAATTTTGCATGGATCACGTGAACCGGCCACATTCACGACTCATTTTAATTTTGCATGGATAACGTGAACCGGCCACATTCATGACTCACATTAGCTACACGAAAGGAAGTCTTATAGCAGAAGCTTGAAGTCCCTGTCAAGCTCCTAACTTTGTAGTTACATTTATTAGGGTTTGGCATGTCACTTCCTGATTTATAGATAGGAACAATGAATCAAGATATTTGGTTTTTGGTTCCAACTTATGACTAAGGATTCTAATGATTTTCAGGTGTTGGAAGCTTGATTCACATTCTTCGATAGTGAAGATGGCAATATGTTGATTAGGTTCATATGTAACGAAGTTCAAAGCAGTACTGCAAGTTAGTAGAGTAGGATCATGACCACAAGCTCTTATGTAATTTTATATTTCTTATTTTGACTTAATTTAAAATTAATGGATTTAATTTAATTGGACTAAATTCTGATATTAATACTTAATTGAAATAAAGACTGATTTTGAGTTTGAAATTTTATTTTGGTATTCAACTAATTATAAAAATTGAATCAATATGATTTAAAGTTTAATAACTATACTATATTTTATCGAATTTAAATTCACTTTGAAATTGATTAAAATCAATTAAGCACTTTTAAGAGGTGGTCGAGATGATGAAATGAAATAGGGGCATGGGGACAAAATATTTTGTGTTCAAATCTATTTACTTACGCTTTCTCGATCGAACATGTCGTATAAGACTTGTCTAGTACAAAATACCCGATTGACGTGATTTACAGGTTATTACGTTAATCTAAAGATTTATCCAATGCGTATCTAAAAAATAACAACCGCGGATTTCTTCGTTTCTAAAACAAAGAAAAAAAGTTTAGTGCAAGTATTTGAATCCAATTAAATTTAATCGTCAATTTAAATTTGACATTTTTTGATTTAACTAATTATAGAAATTTGAATTAATTTAATTTAAAATTAATAAATTTAAATTATATTCGGTCAAATTCAAAAGAGCATGTTTCATCTCAATCTCCAAATAGAAGCACATTACAAACTCTGTTCACTCAAATGGCTTACAGACAAGCTGGCACACGAACGACTTGTGCCTGTGGAAGCTAGAAAAAATCCTAAACGTGGCCTACGCTATCCTACGGGACCACACTTAGGTAGCCGCGGCTATGGTCCGGTTAAGTTTGGACCTTCTTAAACTTTGATTGGGTCTGAAATAGTTGGACTTGAGCCCAAATTTAATCAGGCCTGGACAATTTAAAGCTTGACTCGGTTGATTTTACGGATTTTTTAAAAATTTAAATTAAAAAGTTATTTTTTTAAAACGATATCATTCATTTATAATTGTCGAATCTCAAGTCGGGTCGAATTTGGATCATGGCCTAATTACTAAACAACAGTTCTAGGTAACCAAATGCTAAGGTACGGCCGGTATGAACAAAAGTGTGCTTTTTGATCAGGGATCCAAAATAGAAGATTACAACAGTTACATATATGCTAGCGAATCACTGTGATCAAGCCTTGAGATACTGTAACAGTCACACGGTCTTATCTATACAATCTGTAACAACAACGAACAAGTCTTGGGTCAAATGAAAAGTACTATTTGCCTCCCCTGGCACAAGCTCATGTTCAAACTCGTGGTAAATCATAAAAGTTGGATGCTGCAGACTTTGATATGCAAATTTCAAATTGTCCCAGTTTCATACTTACATTTCCCTGTGAAATTACTTGGCTTAAGATGAAAATGTTCAAGAAACACATAAACTGGCCGCATAACATTACAGTCCTTCTAGCTCATAGGCCAAATGGTAGCTAATGATACTAACTAACTGATTAAATGCATCTCCACTAGCACTTAATGATAAGCTCTCTAGTAGAACATAAACATAAGTAAAACAAACTATAAATTTCTGTTGTAGACTTAACTACATTGGAATGCTAAGGAACAACACTAGATTGGTGACTTAGGTTCAATGTTGGACAGTCCGAAACATGAACACTCCATGTTCCTGAATTTCAGAAGAACATAGAGCAGAATCCCACACCCGAATCCCAAAGCAGCGCTAGATCCAGTCAGTGAAACAGCGGCACACACCAACATAACAAAAGACTCCTCTTTCGTGTTCATGTCCTTGGAAGCCATAGCCAGTTCAATTCCAGCAAACAACAAAAGTACCCCAAGAATCCCAATTGGGAACTGATTCAGTATCCTCACAAAGGAATTTCCAAACACCAACCCAATCACCAACTTGCCCATCCCCAAAAACACCACCGACGCACCGCTCCTCGCACCGAACCTGTACTGCCCTGCGAGCCCACCTGCACCGTGGCACACAGGCATGGCTCCAAACCAGCAACCCACCAAGTTCATGACCCCAACACTAACAGATACTTTTGTTGCTGATAATTCCCTCTCTGGGAACAAATCAGTGGACAGTTTACACACTGCGATTACAGAGTTCAATATGGATAATGGAATCTGTGGGATTGCTCCTCTGAGAAAACCAGTCTTCCAATCTTCCCATGAGATCTTCAACAAGCTTATCTTCGATGGACCAAAGCTCAGATGTTTAATGATTGAAGGGTCACGAACGAAACATAAAACTAACCCAAGTAAGAACACGATCAGAGCAGCAGGAATTGATGATAAAAGACGCAATCTTTTCCTAACACGTCGCTGAGAAGTCGTTGAACTAGAACTTGCATCACCACCATC
Organism: Erythroxylum pedicellare; assembly: GCA_027563575.1. Lineage (NCBI taxonomy): Eukaryota > Viridiplantae > Streptophyta > Magnoliopsida > Malpighiales > Erythroxylaceae > Erythroxylum > Erythroxylum pedicellare. The sequence continues at coordinate 2,381,380 of JAOQMP010000005.1, read as the reverse complement.
ATCTTCATCGCTGTGACCACCACCACCAGAACCGGTAGTGAGACTCAGGAACAAAAGACACGAGATTGCAAGGATCAAACCATCAAAACCCAGCCAATAACGAGGAGAAGTGGACTTGGAAGTGACAAAGTCTTGGTTATAACGAATATATTTAATAGCGGAGAACGCAAAAGAGAGGCCTTGTGAGAGTTGGATTCCGCGAACAACAGGGAGAGGGAGGAATTTGTAAAGAAACGACATGAGGCCCGTGGCACCGAGGATAAGGAGGGTGGAGGCGGTGCAGATGCCGGCGGTGGCGATCTGGGCAGTGGTTAGGTGGGGTAGTTCCGAGACGGCGACGGCGGCGATGGACTTCATGGGCTGAACCGGCATAGGAACACCAAAGAGCAGGCCTGTGAGTATGTTGTAAAAGGAAGTGAATATGAGAGTAGTAGAGAGGTCCAAGTGGGACACTAGAGTGAGTGTTAGTACTATGGGGATGAAAGTGCCCAAGTCACCGACAGCACCAGAGAGTTCGGAGAAGAAGCTCGTTTTGAGGCCGAGTTGACGGCGCCACCACCAGCGGTGACGGTGGATAAGAGGGACTGTGGTGGAGGGAGGATCCATGATTGGGCCTTGGGTGCTGCGATTGTCATGTTCAGTGCAAGTGGACATATAAACAAATTGATGAGATTGACCGGTTGTTGGATGTCGCTATGCATTAATTGGATTTCAATTTATAGGGTAAGTTGTTTGGAGTGATGTGTGTGAAAAGCATATGGTTTTGGAATCTCTAAAAGAGAGGTCTTAACAAGTTCGCAAGTCTTTTCTAGCAAATCTCATTCCATAGCATAGTGGGTGGGTTAGTTAGACTGTTTCAGATCTTATGTTCCATTATAGGATGTTATAATTTTGGAAAAATTAAAATTTAAAGTTTGTTTAATTGGTTTTTTCTTTAGTCATTGAATTTCTATTTTTTATTAAATTTATCTCTTTTTTTTAATTTTCTCCTAAATATCTTCCACGAGATTAGGGCTATAGATGTTGACTTGATGAGTGTAGTAACCATAAAATAACACATAAGATGTTTTGTTCTATCCAATTTTAGTCACACGTTAGGGTTGGAATTTGAATAAATGAAACAAAAGTATCTGACCAAGAAAACACAACCCTTGAAAGGGTTGAAAGGTTAGTGAATACATCCGGCTGTTTTGGGATTGGCAAAAGCCACCTTTTGCTTATCCTAAATAAGAAGCTGCCTACATGCCTTCCACTTGTCGTGGTCACGTCAATTTTTTTCTTTTTATTGTCACTAATTTTTAAAAAAAATCCTTTATTAATTAAGAATATAGTTAAATATAATTAAAAATTTTAAAACTTTGCATTAGAAATAGCAACGGGCCAAGCTCGGCCTTACTGACTCTGCCTGACTCGAAATTGACAAGTTAAAGTTTAAGTTAATTAGATCTTTAACTCAATTTTTTTTGGTCTTGTCTCGACTATAGACTGTTTGGGCCTAACTTTTTAAGTAGTATTATTTTGCTTTTTTTAAATAAAAATTGAGTCAAGTCGGGTTTCTTTAGTTTGATACGGTCTGTACGCAGCCTCTTTATTAGTTTAGAATAAAATTACATATTACTATGCTTTTTCAAACCTCACATTTTAATAAGAATTGTCTTTAATGTTAATCTTGTTATTGTGAATATTAAAATTCACTAAATTATTGTTATTATTATTGTAACTAATTGAAAATGTTCAAATTAGTATTACTACTAGTTGCCAAGTTTCTTTCCAAAAAAAAAAAAAAAACAATGGTTGTGAAGTTCTTTTCTGTAACTAGGAATGTCAATGGCCGCCCACAGCAAGGGTGATCGGCCTGTAGCTGGCCCGACCACGGGCTGATTGGCTCAACAGGTCACAGACAAGTAAGGTTATTATAATTTAAAAAAATGATATTATTTTTAAAGTCGCCATAGGGCCATAGGCCAGTTGGGCTCAACTTGTGCTCAATCCATGGCCCAATTGAACTAATTGTCAACCTAACGATCAAACCCAACTAAAATTAGGCTAGGTCAAACTAAATTTGATGTCTGTATTTGTAACTTCCTTTTTTTTTTTTTTTGGACAGCCCACTGTTGAAGTCCAAGAAACTAAATCTATCAAAGTCCAATCCATTAGCTGATTTGGTACCAAAGTCAAAACTATAATGATGAAGATGATCACTAAAGGCTAACTCAGGTTCAAAATGTTTTTAAAAATAGTTATTTTTTAACATTTAAAAAATATTTAATCAAATTTAATTTAAGTTATCAAAATTCCATTAAATTCAATTTCAAGTCAAAAGCTTCAAACCTGACCATAAAATTGTGTTTAAGTATGTGAATCCGATTTAAAGATTAGAATAAACTTCTTCTTTAAAATAATATTATTTTGTGGTAATTCACAAGTCACGTAACTTAAATTCGAATAAATTTGAACCGTTTCTTGAAGATTGGGTTGAGTTGAACCAAACCTGAATCTGACCCAATCATTGCCAACCTTGGATCAAAAGGTGGAATCACCCACTCCAAGTGTTCCCACATTCTGGCATGACAGAGTAATGAGGGGGTAAATCACGGTCTGATCTCAGCCAGCTTTTTAATAAGACGGCTTTTACATCCGTTGCTAGGATTCAAACCTAAGACTTTAGACCAATTTACTTTACCAACGACCAAATAAAGAACCCGGGCCAATCATTGCCAACCTACTACTAGGAGAAGTTAAACTTAGTGGACCCACCAAGTCTAGCCGTTACATGCACCGTTCATCTGGTTGACGTGGAACTCCCAAAATTCAAAAGAGCCATTAATTAAAATTTTCAATTGGACCCACAGAAGAACGAACATTAATTTAGCCAATAAAGAAACAAAGAATTCGACCGTTAGATTTCTTTAGCTGTGCTTTGTCTTCAAAGTTCAAACAAAACATTAACACTCAGTTTCCTTCCTAGGATCTGTTCAAGGAACAGAGATTTAAGAGGAACGAAGAAGAGAACTGAAGTGGTTGGTAGTAACAATGGCTTTGCAGGATTATGCGTTTACCGAAGAAGATTTGGTGGTCGACGAGGGACTTGGGTACCCGAAAGCCTATGCAAAGCTTTGTAGAAATGGTGTCTGTGAGGCTTATGGCTCTGGCCCGCCCTTCACTTTCACTCCATATCCAATGCAGAAAGAAGAGGTAAACTTAGAAAAGATGACCCTTTTCGGGGATCTGTTTGGTTTCCAGGAAAATGGAAGAAAAAGAGTGGGGTTACGTGGATTTTTTTTTTGGGTGCGAAATTTTTGTTTTTTCCTATATGGAGATTATTAGCGTTTTTACTTAAAAAATGACACAAAACACACGATTTTACATGTCTGAAGAAACTCAAGTTGGGATCTTGGACTTTTGTTGTGACCTGTAGCTCTGTGCTTGTTTTGAACATTCAGTGATACTCTTCAAATTATGTTGCAGATGTTGAGAGCTAAGGAAATGGAGGAATTGTTCCCAGTAGTTAACCCTAAAGCAAAACCAACAAAGAAGCCGAAAATATTTGCGGGTCTCCTTTGGAAGCAGCTCAACCACCTGGGGTAACTAGTTCAACTCTGGTTTAATGAATTGGGAGATGAGATCACATTTCATAGTTAGAGATGCTGTATAATGCCATCTCGTCATCTGTTTTTATTACTGATATTGCTTTTCAGGAATGCTGGATTTGATCCTGCAGTAATTCGTGTTGATTCCTATGGCAACGTTGTATATTTTCATGCTGATAAGGCCTCTCCTCTAGCTTGGGACATCGATCACTGGTTTCCTTGCCAAAGTACATAATTTAAACACTAAAAAAATTCTAGTTCAAGCTCTAAATTCTTAACAGGAATGTAAAATTGATGTTTGCTTATTGAAATTACAGGGGGTGGACTGACAGTTCCAAGTAATCTGAGAATATTACAGTGGCAAGTTTACAAGAGAAAACACAAGAAGTTGGAGTTTCTTGTTCCATGGTGGGATCGTCAGTTGGGGATTTCAGTCAACCAGTTCTTATCTATCTTTGCTGCTTCCGAATCTGATTTCAGGTACTTCAGCTTCATCTCAAGAACTTGATTTGAAGAAAAATGAAAGTGAAAGATGCATGACATTATTGTTTGAACAAGTATTGCAGGCACAGAGCATTTTCATTCTTGTTTTCGGAAGGCGAAAATGAAGAACTGAATGCTTCACAGACTGTGGAGTCGCATTCATTTCCCCAGCATTTCAATGAATCCAAGGAGCAATTAGGCCTTGCCCCAGCTGCCATTGTTACATCCAGGAGAGAATTTAGTGATTCTTCATTAGCTTTCAGACCATTGGACTACAATAAGCAGATCAGGCTTGCTTCTCCTCCAATTGGTTAGCGATGAAGCCTCTATGTTCTTATCTTTTCCCCTTTCCTTTCTTTTCTTACCTGTACATCGTCGTTGATTCTGGGGTTTTGGCTTTTGTTATGTGGTCTGGTTAATTAGCTGCAAGAAAAGTAAAGCCTGGTGACTTGAAAGAAAATCAGAATCCAGGCTTTGTTGCAAACCCTTATCAAGCAATTGTCATGGCTAGAGACTCTCTCAAGCAAAGAGAAGAAGCTCAAAAGATGCAGGGTGAAATACAGAAGTTGGATATCGAAGTGAGAGATATGAAGAGAATGAATGATGAAGAAAATCTCGCCATTCAGGACCTGGAATTAGCATTGAGAAAACGCAGGAGACGAGCAGAAAAGTGCAGGAAACTTGCAGAGGCACAATCTTCCTACAGGACTATGCTAGAGAAGATGATTCGAGATGCTATGCACCAGTAAGATCTATCTATAGAAGCAAAAATAATAAGAAAAATGTGGCATCTATATAGCTTTTTACGGATTGAAATGGTCAAATAACTGATCCGTGTTTTGCAGGAGTGTCATTTATAAGGAGCAAGTGAGACTCAACCAGGCTGCATCAAACGCCCTTATGGCAAGGCTTGAAGCGCAGAAGGCAATTTGTGATGCCTCAGAGAAAGAACTCCACAAGAAATTCAAACAAAGAGATGAGCTTGAGAAACAGATTAGACCTGAATGGGAACAAGCAAGGAAGAGGTCAAGAATGGATGATACCCTGTCTGAAGATAGAGACAATAAAACAGTTATTTACTTGCCGGGAAATATACCAAGAACACCTCAACACAAGGAGCTGAGAGTGCTCTTAGAGGAACAGAAAGCATCTGAAGCTGGATTATCTGCAAATGAAGATGAAAAAGAGGCAGAAATTGAAGGGGAACTTATACAAGAAAAAAGTAACATTGGAGACAGTTACAATGACTGCAGCAAGGCTATTGTTGTCTTAAAAGGAGAAAGCCCGATTCAAGAGAAGCTTAAGGAATTAGACATCGGAGAAGAAATCAAAAACAAAATTCAATTCCCTGTTATATGCGAGCAAGAAATAGAGGAAGATGAAGAGAGTCGGAGGCAACGAGGGAAAGGAAATCTGGAGAAGTGGCTCCAAATGCTATTAGAGAATGCTGAAGAAGAGATCGAACTAGAAAACTTGAATGGCTATGGAAAATGTAGGACTGATGAAATAATTGCAAAGTTAAATGAAAAGTTCCCGCAGAAGGAAGCAAATACTTCAAAGCAAAACAAGAAAGCTGATAAACAGATTCATTTTGAGAAGCATCCACAAACTGAGCGAGAGGAGCAAAAAGGTAGGAGAATGGAAGAAAATGTTGAGATGCAAACCAACAAAGCTATGACAGAGCAAGAGAATCTAGAGGAAGTTGGGAATGAAGTAGAAGCAAGTAGTAAGACGTTTGACAGGGAGGAGAGAATAGAGAACAGAAAGGAAAGAGGACTTTCAAGGTCTGAGAGTCGTAGAACCTTGAGGCGTATCCCGTCTTCTCCATTGATCCTAGGTATGAGAAAGGGAGTGGAATGTATGAAGAAGAAGAAGCCCTTGGTGATTGATGATGATGATTGCAATGAGGAACATGCTGCAGGGATGAGCTTCATCAAGTCATCCTTTAAGACAATCAAGAAAGCAGTGAAAATATAAAAACTTCAATACTATCAGTTCAACTTCTCTTAGTCATTTCACATATGTGATATTTACTTTATCAATTCTTTTAGAGAGGCAGCAATGATCTGAATGATAGTGTGAAATCTAGGAATGTGTACCATGTGTTCAACTTGCATATGTAATTGAAAGCAACTGTGGTGTGACAGATTGAATAACAGCTTCTTGTGTTACAAATAATTCCAGTTCTCTCCTTTACTTCCATGTTTCATAGGACATTAACACTTTCCTCAAAAAAAAAAAAAAGATATATATGATCATAAGTTGTGGAATTGGTGTTAATTCATGGATTTGAACATCCATTGAAAAGAGAAACTAAAAACAAGGAAATTTGTGAAAAAAATTTCTAGGACTGGTAAGAAAAAAGCAAGTTGAAAGATGATCTCAATTATTCACATTCATCGACAAGGGATCTCTTTTAAACTCTACAGCCTATGAGAAAAGGTGGAGAAAGACATTAAACAATTTTCATATATCTCTTTTTAACTTGTACATATACTTTTTCCAGACAAAATCTATCATTGAGCTTACAAGTAACTTGCTTTTCAGTCCCAATGCCTGAAGAAGGATGTGCTCTACCAGAGGTTTCTTTCTGCCTACTCCACAATCGAACAAGTGAATCAAACTACTCTGTAAGGAAAAGAAAACCAGTGTACTATCATGATCTAAATTTATTGCAACCTATGATTGTTATCATGGTACCAAGCCTCTGCTTGCCTAATATCATCCCATCCACCTAAGAACATGACCTGATTATGAATGATGACCAACCAATGGTCATGTGCCACACAGTTGGAAGACGGTTTCTCACAAATGCAGCCTGGAGTCCCATGAGATCCAATTTGCTTTTGCTGTCTTGCGACTATCTGCCATTGTGTCATTGCTCTGTGTCTCAAACAAGAGATCGCTTAGTGAATCATCTTCAAGGTCAATACGGTGAATTATGTTTTTAAGCTTTCTTCTCAGTTCTCCCCCAGTAACCTTGGTCACCACAGGAACATGCACCATCCTTGAAATGATGGAATTGCTCAGTGTCCCTAACACAAATCTCTCTGCGAACCACCTTCGAGATGAACTTGACAATACTATGACAGTTTTGACACATATAGAGATTCTTTGTTATCCAGATAGGCATTCCCGGAGGTGTATTGATTAGCCCAAATGCAATAGCTTGTCGCTCACTGTGCCCGCAAAAAATGTCAGTTTTTGAAGTTTCAATTTCATCCAAGCAACTGCATTCCTGATCACTGAAACCAGCTGCCTTCATTTTCTCATAAAACCTCTCTAACACTGCATTTGTTTCCTTTATCTGAGGGTGGGATTTATCGTCACTCAGGAAAGCGTGAACTTTTCCCTTCACCTCTACCCAACTACATCCAGGATCAACAATCAGACCTTCATCCTTCATTATCCTTCTTACTTCTGCAACTTCATCCCATTTACCACCCTCAGCATATAGATTCAAGAAGAGAATATAATATCCAATACTTTTTGCATCTTTTTTGAAAATATGCTGAGCTGCAAGTTCCCCAAGCCGAACTTGTCGATGAATCCTACATGCATTTAACAAGGCTCCCCAAATGGCTGGATCTGGTTCCATAGGCATTTTCTCTATCAGCTCAAGAGCAGCATCCAACTGGCCTGCACGGCCAAGCAAATCAACCACACAAGCATAATGTTTCAGATTTGGGATGACATCATATTTCAGTTCCATGCTACTGAAGTACTCCAAACCTTCATCCACCATTGCAGATCTACTACATGCACACAGTAGAGCTATGAATGTTATGTCATCTGGGTATACCTTAGACTCCAACATTCTAAGGAATAACCTCAATGCAGTCACTCCTTGACCCCGCTGAGCAAATCCTGCCAACAAAATGTTCCAAGCACCAACATCATTTTTGTCCAAATTAAATTGATTCTTTGCAAGGCGCATTCTTCCACACCGCACATACATATCTAAAATTGCATTGGATAGATATCTATCGAAACCTACTCTAGTCTTTAACGCATGAGCATGAATCTCCTTCCCACACTTCAAAGCCCCTATTCTAGCACATGCAGAGAGGACAGCAACCAAAGTAACAGAATTTGGTGTTAAGTGCTGTCTCATTTGTCGAAAGTACATCAAAGCCTCAAGGCTCCTGTCATTGATCCGAAGTCCAACCATGATTGAAGTCCAGGATATGACATTCTTGTCAGGAATGCGATGGTAGACTTCCAGTGCCTTATCAATGCACTTGCACTTTGAGTACATGTCTATGAGAGAGTTGGCAACAATAGTGTATGACATGTATCCAGTTCTCTTAGCAAGCTCATGAAGTTTCACACCAATATCTAGTTGCCCCAAACTTGCACATGCAGATAACACACTGGCTATGGTAATCTCATCTGGCATAACACGGTCAAGCTCCATGGTTTTGTAAGTTTCTAAGGCCTTATCAGGCATAGCATTATCCTCATAGCCTGATATCATCGCTGTCCATGATACAACATCTCTAGATTCCATTCTAGAGAACACCTTTTCTGCTTCTTCCAAAAACCCACTAGCTGAGTACATCTGAATCAGTGAATTACAAACTGAAACATCCCCTTGATACATTGTTCTCGAAACATACCCGTGAACTTCCTTCCCCAATTTGCCATCGCCAAGCAGCTCGCAAGCAGAGATCAGACTAGTCATGGTCATCAAATCCGGATCAACGGAGAGCTCTCGCATCTGGAAAAACAAATCCAAACCTTTTAAACAGTCTCCATTCTCAAAATACCCTGAAATCATTGCATTCCACGAAATCCTATCTCTAATAGGCATTCTATCAAACAAAATTCTTGCTGACATTATGTCTTCACATTTAACATACATGGTCATTAAAGCATTGACAACATCAACATCCATGTCAAACCCGAATCTAATCACATGAACATGAACCTCCCTAGCTCTAACGACATCTTGTGCCCCACCACAACTCCTCAAAACACAAGGGAAGGTATACACATCAGGCCTCATACCAATCCACAACATCCTATGATACAAACTCAAAGCCTCATCAAAAGCCCCACTTTTCGCATACCCACCCACTAAAACATTCCACGAAAACAAATCCCTATCAGCCATCCTCCCAAACACATTCCAAGCCTTACCCAGTTCACCAAACCTGACAAACATACTCAACAACGCATTTCCAAGCTTCAAGCTTAACAAAGCCCCCAACGAACTGAACACATATTTACAAACATAATCTCCCTCGTCATACCCTCTCCTGTACTCGCATAACCTTATCAAAGTAATAATACTTTCCTCTTCTATAGGAATCTCAAGTTCTCTCATTGAGACAAAGTGTTCAAGAGCTTTTTCTAAGTTACCGTCAGCGCATAACTGAACCAACCTTGTGTTCGTTGAACATCTTGAAGCATTTGAAATGGTTGTGGTGGTGGTGATGTTCAGTGAGCGTTGAGAATCTTTTACAGTACAGAAAGATTGGAGCTTTGGTGGTCTGAAAGAGAAAGTAAGTGTGCTATTGGGGTTTATGGCTTCTCGGTTATGGGAATTCAAACATTCGAAGTCTGAGTGGACAGGAAAGCTTGAGGCTTTAGCAGATAAAACCATGTTTGAGGGGGAGCATTTGCCTGTAAGAAATGAGGTTTTGGGAAGGTTTTAGCAGTTGGAACATACGATGCTAAAACTGAACATGGAAATAGCTGAAAACCACAATTAAGCAACTCTTGGAACGTATAACGACATGTTTAGTTTCGTACCTTTCCGTTTTATCCTCTGCTGATGTGTTCTTACAAGATCCTTATGTCTGAAAAGTGGCTTAAACACAAACTTGTATTCAGAATCTCTCAGTACAGAGCATATGGGCCTCATTGGTAAAGCATTACGGAGAACTTTTCCATTTTATGAAACGGGTTTGAACTTCCCTTCCAAAGAAAAGGAAGAATTTTCATGGGCTCAAGCCTTCTGCTTGAGGATGAGGAATTTGTAGCAAAAGCTACGAGTCAATGAACCCATGAATAATGGGTTTCAGCTTTCCTTTCTACACATGTTGCAAAGCCTGTTCAATTGCCTGTCTTGATTTGTGTATTAACTTCAGTCTGAAATTTATTTTAAAAAATTAAAATTTGACAAATTTTTAACCATTTTTAAGTTTTAATTAATTCGAATTTAATTTATTAACTTCAACCGGTATTCAATTCGAGTTAAAATATCAACACAATGAATTAGTAAATCAAATAATCTTAGACTAATTTCATTATTGATTCGATTCAGTAATCAACTATCGTCAAGGTATTGAATTTGGTTCAAATTTTGATTAACTATAACTCGAATTGGGTTGAAGTTGCCAAAATTAGTGCTTAAGTTGAAAGGAAGAAGATCTCATCCAACCTTATTAAATTAGAATACAACACAAGAACATAAACACAATTAGCAATAACAACATTAGAACTAATTAATTAATTAATCAAGGTGTGGGCTAATTAGTCCTTAAGCTTCAGATTAATGATCATTAAGACATTGATCTCCTCCACCTTGCAGGAGTCTTTCCTTTCACAAGCTTAGTCTTAATATCAGTAGGAGTTTGCCTTCCATAGCCAATCTCTCCGTGCCCATCACCTTCTTCTTCAATCTTCTCACCAACGCTCTTCAATGAATGCACAATTCCAAGCTTCTTCCACTTGAAAAATCCTTTCTTTTTCTCCACCATCCTTTCCATTTGAACTTGCATTGCATGGCATTGGCTTTGTAGTCGTAGAACATCTTCTCTTAGCTTTCTTATCTCCGTCTGTTGAGCGTTCATTTCTCGTTTTGAGAGGCATCGAGCTTCAAGGCCCGAGTTGGGGCTTCTAGTGAACGAGCCACTCCAATCATTGTGTCGATTGAGCTTGGATTGCTCGGAGAAGAGCACTTGAATCACAGCTCTTACAGGCAAACGTTCGTTTTGTGCTGCATGGAGTGATGCCTCTGGAGAGAGCTTTCTGCTGTCAATAAGCCTGCAAAGACCCTTCCTTTCTTGCTTTGGCACACCTGGATGTGCCTGGGATCAAGAGAAATACAAGTTTTGTTCATCATCGCTACAAGTTATCTAACAAAGAAGATACACACACACAAGGTATATGACTCAATGCCTGAAACAACATGAACATACAAACAATGGGAAGGGCGATTTCTGGAGAATTTTTAGGTGGTTTTACAATGGATGTAGCAGGGCATTCGTGTCAAGTAATCCCTGCATGGGTACAATCCTGCCCACCATCAGGATTGTTCTGCTGAAGAATCTTTTTTTGCTGACGAAAGCCACACTGTTCTGGTGAGGATTCTCATGGTGGTTACAACACAGCATCTGCCACCGACTTCTTGGTCCCATATGGTATGGGTGTGTGCTCTTAAGTCTTACCTTCTCAGTTATTTTATGTTTATCACTAATTCACTATTTCCCAACTAAGTCAACAACTGTTTGTTACTCAAGAGCCTGAAGGTTTTAACTTCTCCAGTTTTTCAGGGAGGAAAACTGTTCTATATTATGAGAATTTAACAAAGTTGATTTACTTTTCCAGTCAAGATATTCTGACAGGAGCTTAATTGCGCAGTGATTCATTCTTTTTGTTTTTCTTTGTTTGTGTAGTGATGAAAGTAGTTTCTGGGAAACTAACTGAGCCAGTAAGTCCTAGAACTGTGAAACTGGTAGATGAAAGTCTCATATATAAACTATGAAATGCACATCTTATAGACATACCTTAAGATAAGTGTCAATGGAACGGTACAAACCATCATCGATGGTTCGAGCATGACAAGGGAGAGCACCAGCAAGGGCAACAAACTCCGACAGACTCAAGTTTGCGTCAACAGCAGCTTCTGCTAAGTAGCAATCGACAAGCTTAGCAACCTTAATTAAGGCAGCACCAGTTTTGGTAACATCATCCAACTGAACAAACCTCTTCACCAAACGTATCACTAACTCAACATCTAACAAAGTCCCACAAGTATGACTAAATGATGGTATCATTAACTCCTTCAGAGAAGCCTGATCAAGTTGCCATGATATCCTCCTCTCGAGCTCAGCTCTGTAAGTAGGCTCAACACCAACCATGTTGGCAGTCCTTAAAAGTCGGAGAAGGAAGTTGCACGGTATTGAATCCTTCTCCGGGGGCAAAATTCCGACGAGGGTCTCAACAAAGAACCTTTTCTTCATCCATGAAGCCGTGACACTCTCCGGCGACTCCACAAAATTGGTTAGTCCCTTGTCAATGGCATCACCAGAGAGGTCAGGTAACCATTTTGATGCGTAGTGAGCTATTATTGAACCAACGAGGTCTGGTCGTACACCTTTAGCTTTAATCCCTGCTATGGTCTTGACGAAGTAGTCCATATCTAGTATGCATGCATCATCAAACCAGCATTCTGCAGCAAACTGTGAAGTTTTTCCCTGAGAAGCAGCAGATTCAGACATGGTTTGCCTCTTCATATGTTTAAAACCAGAGGTTGGAAATGGTTAAGAGATAGGAACTCCAAGTGTAGTAGTAGTATTTTAGGTGGTTTTGTTTTATAGAGGATGAGTTCATATTACATGACTTGGAAAGGATAATCTGTACATGAGACGATGAAAAGGATGCACATGCTTTTACCCTTCTTGAGTTTGTCCATTTCTGTGTGCTGTCTCACCATCCCTTTAAAGCCTTTGTTGTATGTGAAAGATATATGGGGAAATGACATCAAAAGGGTCTGTGAAAGGTGTTTACTGTTTGCACTCAAGTGTTGCTGGTGAAGATTGATTTTTTTTTAAAGCACTATTCAACTGGTGTGATCAGATTAACTTGTGAACCCTTTTGAAAAGTATTTCAATTCCAACATAATAAACAATGTTGAAAACAAATCTACCAAACACCAAACTCAGTAGATTTTTGGCTGATTTTTTTATTTTCAGTCGTTGAACTTATCATTGCAAACTATTTATGTACACTCGATAGTTTACTCAATATACACTTAAAAAGTACAGATTACAGGTTCTTGACAAGACAAAATGGAGAATTTTTATCACATGAGGTGAGTAGTACAAGGCAGGGTAAGTGATATGGAAGGAAATAAATGACAAGATTCTTAACTGCAAATATTCCCTCCAATGGTACATCCTGGATTATTGTCATACAAGGAGAACAAAAATCAATAAATACAAGCACACCTTACTGCGAAAGTGACCTGAAACTGAACATTTCGCACATTCTCACTCTCAGAAAATACCAACTCATCATTAAAAGATTTTGTTCCCATCATAGGCTTAATAGGACTCTCCGGACAAACTCCTAACAGAGACAACAGAAGAAATGACTCCACTTTGTGCATATTCTTGTAAATTAGCTGAATATTCCTAACGGTCCATTAGAACTTCTGAAATGCTTTCAGTGCAGCTTTTTTTTCCCAGAAAATGATGAATGATGCATTGTACATGTAGAAGCATAGGGAATCATGGATATATGCTTTGATATATCACGAGATAGGTCATGACCAATCAAAACAAATCACTTTCTTATGATTTGATATGTAAAGGGACAACCTTTTACCAGGTTTGATGGGTTTGACATTTATACGTCCTAAGCAATTGATTAAGGTGATGAACGATGATTAAACGAGTGGCTTAGTGCTTTTTTCTTTTTGGAGAGAACAGAAAGGAACAGGAGTTATGGGCAGGTACGGTGATAAGGTGACACCAACTTGCATAAGCCAAAATTTGTAAGGTTCTTTTGAAATGTGCATGAAGGCTGTACAACTGCTTTAAAGTTACACGTGAACTTTTTGATATTTTGTTCCTTTTTGTGCATCACAGCTGCAGTTCAGGGTCCACTAGTCCACTCTACAACTTGGGTCTATAGTTAATTTTGTTAATAAGTTCATTTTCAGTTTCATTGTCTTTGTTTTATTGATATATCAGTGTGTAATTCCTTTTGTACAATTCTCTGCAGGCAGGTCTGCATATGAGTTACGTTCAATAAGGGTTCATGAACTCAGTTCTTGTTAAGTTCAAAAAGCTCCAACATGTTTTCAAAGCTCGTTTGGTACTTAAATTCAATTTGTTAATGTTCTTCAAGAGTTTCACTAAGGTTTAATACTTGCAAAACAGATGAATAATCATTTAAGGAACTAAATTTCTATCATCAAATTCAATTCTACAAAGACATGAAACTAGAATTCACAGCAGACACTAATTCTGCTGTCAAGGAACATAGGTACTCGGAAGAATAGTAGGATGCATGCCACCTTAAACCTATTATTAGCTCTGTAATATAGTATCCTACAACAAACAAATTCACCTAATTTATGCTCCTAAGGAGTTTCACTTATTGTTCCAGTATGCCAGGGTTGTTTTACGGAAGGCGGTTCTTTGTTTCAAAGTTGGCGAGGAGTTGAGGTTTCAGATGGATTACTGGTTGAGTCGCCTGCTGACTGATTCAGTGCAGAACCAGTTGCAAGAGAGCCATTTCCAGTTTCTTCTTGAGAAACTACAGGAATCTTAACAGCTGCTCTTTCCATCTCCTTCTCAAGTTCTTCTTCATGACGCAGGGCATTGAACTGGGTATTAAGAGACCTGGCTGCACCAAGCCATGAAAGCACAATGAACAGCAGTATTCCTGCAAGGTAAGGAGTTGAATTTGCAAGTGATCCAAAAGTAAGGATCATAAACTGTTGGATCAGAGCTCCTCCTGACTTCCCCAATGGGTTGCAGACAACATCAATAGCTGCCTTCCCCTTAACCTACAACCATGGATTTCAAAATAGGGTGAGCAATCAACGCTAACATCAAAACTGGAAGATAAAAAAAGATTTGCATTTTGAATGTAACTAGTTGTCTATAAACTATATAATATTTCTGTTTATTATATAAGATCCAAACCTTAGTGTCTTCATCCAATGGTATGTATGCCATTTCTTTGCAAGGGTCGAACAAGCTGTACTTGGCACTCTTGCTAAAAATGTTTTGCAAAGCACCCACATATACAGCAGCAAGAAGGGGAGTCAACCCGAACTTCATAAGAGCTGGTGCAAAAGGATCTCCAAATAAGATCAGAGAGAAGAAACCAACTCCAGTTAGAAGGAGGACCGTCGGTGTAATCGCAGCTGCAACTCCCCATCCATATTTGCTGAATATGTACTGACTTAGAAGCATCATTGAGAAAGTTGCTACTCCAGTGGCGGTTGAGAAATCACCCATAAAGGAAGAGTACTCATTCGGGCTAGGGAACTGCAACAAGACGATGAAAATTAAAGTTGCTCAAGGAGGAAAACAACGAAAGCCAGAAGTTAAATAAAGTTTACCTGTGCTTTGAGCTTTGATTTCCAGGTGACCTCCACAAGGTTGATGCTAATGCCATATGCAACCACCAAAGTGGCAAGGTCCCTGATGTACTTCGAAGACACCAGGAATTTTAAGCTTTCCATTGTGCTCATCTTTGGCTTTTCCTGTGGATAAATTTTTTTAGAGTGGTTATCATAAACTAATATCAAACTAAAAATGCTATTAAAAAGACGCAGTTAAATTTCATCAGCAAACGACATAAATAACATTTGAGGAGAATTACCTTCTTCTTCTTACTGCGAGTCGGTAGAGGAACAGATCTGTTAACCCACCAATAAAGGAAGCAGATAGCAAGCCCCATCCCGACCACAATGCTCATCATTCCTTTGAGGGAGATGGCCCAGCCATCAACTCCAGGACCCAGATTTTTCCTTAAATTAGAAAAATACTTCACTGTTCGACCCGAAAAAATAAGAGCAACATTAGCCCCAAGTCCAAACAGAGGATAGAATTTTTTAGCTTCTTCTACAGTAGTTATCTGCACAAAACATGTACAGATATTTCAGTTGGAGCCTTCAACAACTGATATTCAATTCCCACCATAGATAAGATAGTTCAAATAAAAAGTTACTTTTTCACAACAGTACATAAGTATGTTGAATTCATAGTAATCATACAAAAATATTTCAAGTTCTAAAATATAAAGATTTAGTTTTGTCCATGCAAACAGTTCGAATGTTTTCAGTATCAACTTTTCAGTTGCCAAAATTTAAGCATGAAAGTTGTGCTTTGGAACTTGTAATTGCCTCCTAACTATGTGAATAGTAATCCTAGTTCAATGAAAGTCACTTTGCATGTTTCGGATGAACATTTGACTTTCATTGAACTAGGATCACTATGCACATAGTTAGGATGCAATTACAAGTTCCAAAGCACAACAATCATGCATATGTGTAAGAAAAAGATTTAGTACTCAGCAGGAATCACAGTTATTGATGATATAGATTTCGGACTTGGGCGACAGTATAAGTATGACCATAGAACAGTTACAAAACTAAAAAAAGTATGGCAGATGTCCAAAAATGCTAAAACAGAAGATAACCGATCATTAGATGATCAATTATAACTGATTAAAGACAGCAGCATTGACAGATGATTAATAAAAACAATGTAGCATTGAATATCTGATGACACAATTCATAAGGTTCCTCTCTGTTGAATGCTACCGCACATAGTAAATCGCTACCAACGTCTAATGTGTAAGAGTAGATATGGGACTAACTTTGTACTGACAGAATCCATTGGAAACTATGAATTATTTTGATATACAATTTTCATAATATAAAAGCAACTCTCACCTATTTCAGAGTGGTCTTTATATGAAAACAGACCCTTAAATTCAGTTTTCAGAACATAAGACCTTTCAAAAGAAAATAACTATCCATATCAAACTAAGGCAAAAATAAGATTAACCACATAATGGCTTCTTGACAAAAAAGAGAATGGAACTCCAATCCAATAAGATTGATACTATTGGAAAGTCAGTGAACTTCAAATTTTAAGCAGTTAGTCAGAACGAACACACAGTCGGTGATCAGGAAGTCTATGGTTAACTGTAATGAAGGTATAAGATACCGCATAAGGATACAAAATCTTATCAGACACAAGCTATAAAACCATCAAGAAATTCAATTAAGGGGATCAAACTTTATATATCATTGAAAAGGAAGAATTACCTGATTTGCAAATCCCCAAAATAGCACTGAGATCACCACACTTCCCCACAATTCAGCCATGACATAGAACAAACAGAAAGACCAGATTCTCATTATAGCAAGTGGACCAAGAAATCTTGGTCCTAGCATATTGAGAAGCTTATCAGCAAACGCTTGAGGGTGAATATATTGACTAAGGGGATACAAAACAAACCCAAAAGCCCCGAAGAAGGCAATAAATGGAACGATCACGGTGTAGAAAAGGGTCTGCTTTGGCAATACATCAGCCAACTTTGTGTATAACAACATGAATCCGATGGCCATAGGCAAATTGACCCAGGTTTTCAAAAAAGGTATAATCTCTGCGCTGCTACCTTTAGCAGTCACAACCAGAACATCCTTTGTGTCTCTAAGGATTGTGTAATTGAAAAGAATACAAAAGAACATTAACCCCAAAGGAATGATCTTTTTCAAGGTGGTGAGCTCAATACCCAAAAACTTTGGTGCATTAGTTGTTTCTTCACCAAATAAAGGTTGCCCATCAGCTGCAGCAGCAGCCTCTGCCCTGCAAACATGCAAGTTCTTATGTTTTGGGAATAGCCCGCTTGGTTTTGACACAAAGCTTGGGACTTTATGGAAACTAGTTGAAGACAAGGAAAACCCAGGAAGGGTTTTGGGCTTTGTAGCAAAAAGTCTCTGCTTTAAGCCATTTGATGCATAAAAGGTTCTGGTTTTGGGGTTTGTTGGTAGAGAGAGAAGGCCTCTGGTTTGAAGCACAGCCTCCATATCTCTCCACTTAATCTCTTCTCAGGTCCCTTGAGGAAAACGTTGCTATCTTTATAGTTCTCAAAGAGAAAGCATTAGAGAGAGAGGCACAGAGAAAGATAGAGAGATAAGGTTGCTACAAGGCAAGGTAACAACTTTCAGGGAGAGATGACATAAAAAATCCTTTTTTATGCAGCAAACAAAAAATGGAAAACAAAAGGCTAAGACCCTTGATGATTATATAGTCTCGTTTAACAAAAAAGGGCAAAAATTGCAACAGCTTCCATCTGTGATAGAGAAAGGCCACAAAACTGTAAGTGATCAGTTCATAAGAAGCCAAAACTATGATTCAGAAGAAAAGCTGGTGATGGATTTCACGGTCAAGGAAGACAGTATATAAAGAGGGAATGATTCTTCACAAACAACAATCCATGTGGAGAAGATCTTTGTGTAGGGTTCACACTTGTGACTAGGATTTGCCCTTTTGCGTTTGATAGATATTTTGTGCACTTTTTTGTTTTGCCAAACGAAATACCCCAAGATTTATTCTAATTCGAATTAATTAAAATATTTTTAAAAAAAACTTAAATTAAATTGATATTATAAATCAGACCTTTCAAATTTTTTAGTAAAATCCAACTCTTGAAAAGCCTTAAATTGAAAAACATCATTGTGAAGATTTTGCTTTTAGATGAGCATATGATGCATTCATGATTTAACATACTATTCTTACCATCAAATGAAATCATTTGAGCCGATTTTACTATTTCAATATTGTTCTAATATATCTCATCCATATATTTACGTGAGTATTAGTTTTGTTATTTCAATTATGTTTTAATTCATTACATTCACATATTTATGTGGGTTAATTTATGTAGGTGGTTATGGTAAGAAGGGACGTGATGTTTTGTGTCAATTTTGCTATTTCAATCATATTCTAATTTATCTCATCCACACATTTATACATTTATGTAGGGTATAGTAAAAAAGGATGTAATCATCTATGCCAATCACAAATTTATGTGGGTCTCGCATAAATTTGTGAATGAGATAAGTTGAAACAACAAAACTGAGACAAGTAATCACATCCCTTATTACTCCCACATAAATTTATGGATGAGATGAATTGAAACATCAAAACTGACACAGGTAATCACGTTCCTTCTTTCTATGAGTTCCACATAAATTTGTGGAAAAGATGAATTGAAACAACAAAATTGACATATGTGATCACATCCTTTCTTATTATAGCCCACATAAACGTGTGAATGAGATGAATTAAAACATGATTGAAATAGCAAAACAACACAGAAGATCACGTCTTTTCTTACCATAACCTTTAAATCAGATAAGATAATAAGTCCAAAGACACGTGCACAAATTGGGATGGAATTAATTTGATACAAATTGACACATGTGATCACGTCCTTTCTTATTATAACCCACATAAACGTGTGAATGAGATGAATTAAAATAGGATTGAAATAGCAAAATAGCCACAGAAGATAACGTCTTTTCTTACCATAACCTTTAAATAAGATAAGATAATAAGTCCAAAGACATGTGCACAAATTGGGATGGAATTAATCTTATACAAATAAATTTTACGTGATCAAATGAGTTCGGTCTGAACATGGCTTATTGAGACCGGACGAACCCAAATGTCATTCCTGATTCACAATCTCATCGTTCAAGGTATTCATGAGCTGTTTACGCAGAGCTAGACGGTTGTGCATCGTCATATTTACCGTGAGAGTAATAGATGTACGGACTGACTAACAGTTTATGCGGAATATTTTACTGTAGACACTTTTTGTTTCAAATTTTCCCTCATTAAGTATCATGTACTTCTATTAGAGGATATGTCGGGTATCCGTTTCCCTATACTCGTAAGGTAATCGATTTTATTCCCTTAAAAAAAACACACAAACATCCAAGAGCACGGACTGTGCACCCTGCCAGTTGGAGGCTCTACTTGAAGGACAACTCGATCCAATTTGCACATCAACGCACCGGTCTTGTCTTCCATGATAACTTAGTTTAATGGGTTAATGATGTATTCTTAGTCGTTTGAAAGCTACACTTGTTTGTATTATGACTTAAAACTTACTGTACCTCACTTTTAAATTCAATTCGAGTTTTGGGAACTATGCACCCTACAAGTTGGAGGACAACTTGATCCAATTTGCACATCAAAACAGAGGCTTGGATGATAATTTAGTTTAATGGGTTAATGATGTATGATTAGTTGTTTAAAAGCTTCATTAGTTTGGCTTATTAGTATACCCTCCATTATTGCCCTTTAGCTTTCAATGCATGTACCTGTACAACAAAGGAATCACCTACCAAATGAGACTTTGCAAGTACAAAAGGAATACAACAACTTGTCATTCATTTGATCAACTCAACTTGGACTAGACTGACAGATTTGGTCGTCCCAAATTTTTAACGGGTCGGATCAGATTAGAGTCTCGGATTTAAAATTAAATACTTTCGAACAAATTACAACATTAAAAAAGAAACAAAAAAAGCTTTCCATAATCATCTTATTCATTTTAATGCTGAGAATGTGTTTTCAGTATAAATTTTGACTGATTCCACGAAATCAAACTCCAAAAGAAAAGAACATTGGATCACTCAATCCTCAACTTCAATAACCTTATTGGACCCATACCTCTCAACCCTTTCATCAATCCAATCCCTCATATCCTTCAACACAACATTGGCACAATCATCAGGTTCACCTTGTATCAGAGAATGGTACATGCCCTCGTAAATTTTCAAGCTCTTATCTTCGCTAGACGCCTTGTCGTACAACAACTGTGACGACGTCGGGCACGTCACCCCGTCCGCGGTGCCGTGAGCCGTCAAAAACGGTGCCGTGACCCGGTGGAAATTGCTCTGCACATGTTGGCACATCCTAGCGAGCTCTCTCATGGTGCCAACCCTCGGCTTGCCAGCGTACCTCCTGGGATTTGAAGCGATGATCTTCAGCTTCTCAGGGTCTTTGATGGCTTTGCCCACCATTTTGTTGTCGGGCATTGCGGCCCATGTGTCGGCAAGCCCAAATAACATGCCGTACATGAAGAGCTGTAGCTTGCTGGGCTTCATGGGCTCTGGAATCACGAAAAGCGGGGCCGAGAACATCAGGCCTGTCCACGTGTTGGGTTCTGATTGGAAGTACATGAGCAGGGTTGCTAAACCACCCATTGACTCACCGAATAAGAAGGCTGGCAAATCCTTGTATGGTTCGCTGTAGCGCACGTGCTTGAAGAATGATAATGACGTGGCAGCTATCTTCTCCATGTCACCTGCCCATTCAGATACATTTTCAGATGAGTTGGCAAAGCATTGCACCTTAAAAACTTCATGAACTAACGTAAGACCAATTGTACAAGAGTTCAAATGCCAACATGGACATAAATTTAAGACAACGTGAGTAGATTACCCAAGTAGCAACGTAGACCGTCTGATCTGCCATGTCCAAGAATATCGGCGGCGAAGACAGCGTAACCCCAAGTGGTAAAGCTGATGCAAATCTTCTGAAACAGCCAACCGGTGTCCGATCCATATCCGTGAGTCATGTACACCGAGGCTTTGACTTTTCTATCCAAGGGTAAGAACCTCTGCGTGAAGATCTTCCCGTTGGGCGTTTCGAAGTAGGACTTGGTATTCGTCACACCTTCAGACGCGTAGTATTCCTCCTCCGGCATGTAGCCCCAGAAGTTGGGTGGCGTTTCGGGCTGCGCCTTTTCGGTCGACATGGTGGTCACCGTTTCGGTTCTACCAAGTTGAGAGAACAAGTGACGGCTTTGGGTTTGGTTGTTGGGTTTTAAGGTGGTCGCGTTTCGTAAGGCGTTTCGATGGTGGGTTGCGTTTGGGTGAGGTGATATGCGTTTGAAGGGAAAAGGATAGGCGGGGGAAGGGAGTGCGAGCTTTAAAGCTGGTGGTGGGGAGAGCATCAGATAGAGTATAAAAACGGGTTTGGGAGGAGAAAGAGAACAGGGGATTTAGAGAGAGAAAACAGGGTTTCACCAACTATGTGCTTTAGGTATTGTGGGGCCCCCTGTAGTTGGTGAGAGTTGGTGGGGGCGCTTTACTTGTGAGTGCGAACCACCACTACAGAAAGTTGGTAATCCTTCAAATTGTTAGTCATTACAAGGAGACATTAGCCTCATTTTGGCTATGACCTTCGTATCAGCCAATGGGTATCGCGGATTTTCGGACATAGCCTGGACATGAGAGCATATGAGTATTTCTTATCCATCTAGTGGATCTAACGTGTCGCTTACCTAACCCTCGTTGACCCGCATCAAGTGCTTAAGAGCATCTTGTAAAGGAAGAAGCCTTCTGTACTATTTATTCTGTCCAGTTGGATTCGGACCCAAACGGCCGAATGTGATGTTAAATGGCTGCATGTGATTGTAAAGACAAAATGCCTATGAGGACCAAAGATTAGGCTTGGCAATAGAACTTGAGCCCAATTTTGGTCAAGATGATAAATCTAATATAATGCAAATGTTTTAACTAATAATGTTTTAATTTCTATGTCTAATAATTGGATTACACCATCAATTTGTTTAAACCAAAATAATATTATTTTAGGTTAATTATAAAAAATATCAAACTTTACTCAATTTTGTAATTATAGTCCGAAATTTAAAAAGTGACAATAAAATTTTTAATTTTTTAATTTTTTTCAATTCTAACTCGACATTTACAAAATGGTAATAAAAATACTTAAACTTTCAAATTTTTTCAATTATAGCTTAACGTTATTGTCTACATTAAGCTTGTTAACATGACTTGTCACGTGTTCTAAAAATCCTAAATATTAATACACGTCAGCTAAAATTAACATATCAAATGAAGATTAATAAAACAACATCGTTATTAAAAATAAAATCTCTAAATCAGTTTATGCAGCCTCAACCTTTCGTTATTTATTTGTTCTCCCGACGTTCTCAGCCTTTTGTTTTATGTTTGTTCTTTCATCGCCATAAACTACGCTCGCATTACAACATACTATGCTAGTAAGATTTTTGTTTTTAGATCGTTCTCTCGATACTCTCAGCATAAAGGCGTTCGGACGGCATAATCTGAAAAACAAAGAGTAAGGGCGTTAGAGAATAAACTAAAATAATAATGTTTGACTAAAATTAAAAAATTTGAAAGTTTAAAAATTTTAAAATCATTTTTTGAAGTTCAAACTATAATTACAAATTTGAGTAAATTTGGAGTTTTTATAATTAACCCTATTGATTTAATTAGTTAATTCGAACTTATACAACGTTATTTTAATATAAAATCATTTGATTTAGGACAAATTGACCCTTTCAAATTTGTACTTGTCTCAATGTTTAATTAACTTGAACATGACTCGATCATTTTTTTTTTTGTTACAGTAGATGAAAGAAAAACAAGACATTAACGACTAAACAAAACCCCTTACGCATTAGCGCCCAGGTGGTGATGGAGGCCAGGAGGGGGGGTAAGCCAGATGCGCTCTACAGGTACTCCTACCGAACCCAAGTGGGCTAAAAAGTTCGCGCATTAATTTCTTTCTTAAAAAACATGTTAGCACGAAATGTCTTTCCTATCTCTTTTAAGAAGAAGTGCGTGTACTTAAGTTGGACAATTAAATTCCAACTTAACCTAATTTACTCAAACTTTGACCTAATGCTCGATTTTTTGTGTGGTTTGGCCGTAATCATGGGAGGGTCTCAACTATGAAAACGACACTTTGAAATCATCCACGTTTAAATTAATCATCGCTTACATCAGGTCAGCCCATAACGAATAAACTATTGGTCAAATTGGTCGCTTCATTCTCAAGGCTTGAACCTGAGACATGTAATTAAGGGATGAAAGTGCTGAGTGACTCTCACCTGATTCCAATGCTCGACTTTGAACTATGCAGGAATCGAATTATTGAAAGGCGTGTCTCCATCTCTCACTATCTTTTGATGTGTGAACTTCCGGATTCTTTAATTGAATTTCATTGTTGAAAATGAAATAAATTGTTTTTATTTATAGAAATATTATAATTTTTAGTTCATATTCCTAACTTGGTAGGTAATGATAATTACAGGTAGGTTCTTGTATTTTTCTCACCTTTTCTGTGTGTTGAAAGTCTATAATTGGAATGTACCAAAACAAAAAAGTCTATAATTGGCCATTATAATTTTGAACCTTAAAGAAATTATGCACAAGTCTAATTTTTAAATATTTTTAATTAAAAAAATCAACTGGGTTAACCAATTCTACTGTAAAAATTTTGAACCTTACAACTTTCAGTCTGGTCTTGTTTAATTTACTTTAATAACTATTTTGGTTAAAATTTGATCATATTTTTTATAATTAAAATAAATAAATTATTTTGTATTTAATAATATTTTTAATTAAACTTTAAATTTTTAGATTAATAAAGACAATTTCTGATAACTATGTTTTGAAAATTTTAATTTGTATTCAATCTTTAATTTTTTTTAACGACTTAATGTCGGTTGAACCTTTTAAATCTTAAATTTCTTATTTTACTAGTTTAACTTTTGTTCGAGTATTTTAAACATTGATATTTTCTCTCATCTTTTCTTGGTCTGGAAAGTCTATAATTGGGGAATATATTTTTAAACCTTGGGAAAAAAAGGAATACATGTTTTTTTTTTGTTAAGCTTAATATTTTATAAAAATAATTCAAAATTAGTAGTTTATAGTTTTTTGACAATTCTTAATTCTTAAATTTTATATTAAATTACTAGTTCAAACTTGATTTTACTTTAAATAAAACCAATATTTTAAAAAAAATTATTATAATCAAAAGATTAAAGTTGAAATCAAATTCTATGGCCTAGAAGGAACAGTGAAATGGTAAAAATATATTTTAAAGGGTATTTTATTTATCTAAATTTAAGAGGTTAAGCTTTGATGAAAATTATAGCTCACACTAGTTTTAAAAAATAATAAACATTAAACTTGTAAGTATCATTTAAATCCAATCCATCTCTTAATTAATAGTTATTAAACAAAGATTAATGCACCTAATTATGAGGAAAATTATGCTTGCAATTCTTGTAAGCACTTGATTAACTTTACATAACCAAACATCACTCCAAAGACTTAATGGCCACATAGAATAGTCATAAGGTGCTTGAGATCAATTGCACAAAAGTGGTATATGGATATCATATCTTAGTTACTTAGTGTCTTTTATTGGTCCTTCACAAAGAGGTAATGAGTAGTTTTATATACTCATATTCCAAAATCTCAATCATCATAGCAACCTTTTTTTACTTGAAAATAAGACTTTTGAACCACCAATGTAAATGTTCAAATCAAACCTAATTCTTTGACTTTCATTCTATTTGTCATTGCTCCAACTTTACTATTTGCTTTCAATAATGCAAAATCTTGAAATAAAAATCTATCATCATTTTAGTACAAATTTGGTCCAATCATATTTACTTTAATGATAAGACATGAATCTTCTTTATTTTTTAAGAAAATTTTTAAATATTATTTAATATTTGAAATTCTTTAAAAAACTCGTAATTTTCAGTTTTTCAGAAAAATATATTCTTTTAGACTTAAATTAAAAAATAATTACAAAAAACGTTCAGCATAAATATCCCATTTATACTAATCAAATATTGTTTAACTAGTTATTCAACCTAGTTTTTAAGCTTGAAATAAATAAATTAAATCCTAACTAAATTAATTATTTTAACCCGAATTTAAATATTTTGAGTCGAGTTTAATAGCTAAGATACGTTATTATATTAATGACATTTAATTAGTTCATGTTTGATATTTATACAACACATGCTTCTTAGTTAATTTTTAATTAAAGTGTAAGAGAAATAACTTTTCTATTAAACAAAATTAGAAGGAATTCTTTTTAAAATTTTAAAATCTTCTTTAA
Source organism: Erythroxylum pedicellare (assembly GCA_027563575.1). Lineage (NCBI taxonomy): Eukaryota > Viridiplantae > Streptophyta > Magnoliopsida > Malpighiales > Erythroxylaceae > Erythroxylum > Erythroxylum pedicellare. The sequence continues at coordinate 2,355,615 of JAOQMP010000005.1, read as the reverse complement.
ATTATTATTGGATTGAAGAGGCTAATAGGTCATACAACTGAACAGCCATCCAAATAGTGTAACCTAATAAGTCATCTTAGGCATCATTAGGAGGCTACATGAATAGTTAAATTATGAATTGAAATGACTTAACGGTCCACAAAACAAATTATGGAACCAAAGAATCAAATAACACATTATTAAAGTTGTGAGTGTCACAATCAAAATCTACCCCCAATTTGGTCACAATACTTTTGACTTAGCAAATCAAATGCATATACTAAACACTTTAAACATGAATTTCATGCAATTGTACGGTAAAAATCTTGCCGATGCAAAAATTTAGAAAAATAAAATATTACGCAGTCTTATTTTTAAATAATAGAGAGATTGTTGTATAAAATTGCCAGCAATTGTATTAGTGCTTAAATTTAAAATTCCTAATTAATCTCTGGAATATAATAAACTAAACTTAATTAAA
>JAOQMP010000005.1:2336163-2348863 GCA_027563575.1 Erythroxylum pedicellare | reverse complement strand
AAAAATATAATTTCTCTCTTAAATAAAAAAATCTCAATTATAATCAAATTTAAACATGGATTTTTCTACTCAATTTAATTTATTATTGTCCCAAAATGAATAGGTGAAGAGTTTCCAAATGCCTTCAAATATAAAGTTTTAAATTTAAATATTTATAATAATTAAAATTTTTTAATTTAACTATTAATAATATGCATTTAAAAATTTATTTAATATATATAAAAACTTGACGAGAGAGTGTAAGCACGCTCCTACAATCGCGGGTAGAGTGTCTGAATACGGCTAGCTCATGCTACTCTGAAGCTGCACCTGCACCCATGAAACAGAAACAGCAAGTCACTCACGTAAAGAACAATGCAAGTGCCAGACCGTACAGTACGCACCCCAAGTGCATGTTAGTGCTAATCCCTCCTCTGCAAAAAGCACTTCTTTCCAAAGTTCGCACGTTGTTCCTTCTTCTATATGCCACGGTGTCTATGTAAATGGTTAGAGAACTTTACAGTTACTCTTCTTCTTCTCTCCAGAAATGGTAATGTACTAATGTGAAATTCTACGAGGGGCTTCGAATTATTGGCTAAAGGTGTGATTTTGATTGTCTTTTCACTCTCTCCATTTATGTTCTCTTTGGTTTGAGAAATCTTTTGACAAAAAGTTCAAGATTGTAACTTTAATGACGCCCATTAGTCTCTTCTCCTCTCTTCTCTGTGAGAGGAATGGTGCCGGATTTTAATGAGAACTCATGGCCAAAGGAGTAATTTTGATGTTCTTAAAATTTCAAGTAGGTTCTTTTCGGTTCGAGAAATCTTTAGACAAGTTCAAGGTAGTCACTTGGTGGCGACCCATTAATCTGTTCTCTTCTATTGTCTGTTGAGAGAATTGGTGTGGGTTTTTAATCAGACGGAACTCATGGCTTCAGTGAACCTAACTTCTTTAAGCATTTTATTAGCTTTGCTGACTATGATCGGTTACTGTTATGCAACACTGTTCCCGTGAACTTACACCATCTGTTCGTTTTCTGTTGTGTTTCCTTTTTGGAGTCTTGTTATTGTTGTGCATTTCAGGAACTTTTGTTCATCAATTTGGATTTCTCCTTAACAGTAAAATGTAAAATTATTCACTAAATATGTTCATTGAAGTCGTTTCTACGAGATGATGACCAAAATTTACGTTGGAAAATAGTTTCATGTGTTTTGTGATCACTGCTTGGAGAGCTAATAATCCATGATCTGTCGCGGTTCTGATACATTCAAGTGGGGCCTTAAGAAGGGTGTTGGAGTGAACAAAGACGTGCAGTTCTACCATTCATTCACATTGGAAGGTGTTGAGTACTTTCTCTATGATTGTGTGTATTTGTTAAATCAGCCAGAGAACTACATTGGTAAACTTGTAAAGATGTACGAGACTCCAACTGGTGAAAAGAAGGTCAAAGTGGTATGGTATTTTCGTCCTATGGAAATTCGAGAATTTTTGGGGGCTTATGAACCAAGATGGAACGAGCTGTTTTTGGCCTCTGGTGAGGGTGCTGGAGTTACCAATATCAACCTTGTGGTAATTTGCTACTTATTCATAGCTATGTTGAACTTTTGTCTTTCTCCTAATTGGCTATTCATGATCTTACTTGACCATGGTTTTATTTTATTTCAACTGGATGGTACAAACATTTTGCAAATTCCTCACCCCGTGCATCTCTAGGTTATAGATTTTGCCATATAGGAAGGTACTCCAACCTCCTTGATCATCATGGTAAACCCATGATGTCTTGAGTATAGGTCACTTCAGTGTACCAGACTAAATTGGAATGTAGTAAAAATTGTCTTTGTATTCTTGGCAATCGCCTCAGTGGCTTCTCCTAAGCTCGTACAGCAAATCTTGATTCAGTTTTATACTGCAATGGTCTTAGGTTCACAAGTATGCTGATTGCGCCAAACTTGTTAGGTAATTTGAATTAAATGAGATATTGAAGACATGTGCAAGAAGAATGATGGTGTAAGTTAGCAAGTGTAACTTTGTAGTTTATGAAATAATACATATTCAAGATTGCTACAGCTTCTATATAAAGGACAACACTATACAATGGTTGCTTGACTGAAAGTAGCAAGAGATTTTCTTTTGCCATTTTCTTGTTGTAAATTCTCGTGTAGTTTTGATATCCTCACTCAAGCCCTTCTTCTTTCTTTTGCATTATTGGAGCGATTGGGATGGATAAACCTCATTGACAATTAGAATCATGCAATTTGACTCGAATGTTTTTGGGGTAGCCTATCTCATGTTGATCGGTTGATGTCGTAAATGCTCTATAGAGTGCCAAAATGTAGAGAATAATCGTGGATTAGTTCCCAAAATCAATGTTCAAATTTACAAATGTAATTCCTCATCTGTTTCAGGATGCAATTGTTCATAAATGTAGTGTTATATGCACATCAAATGACAAGAGAAATCCTCAGCCATCTGAAGAAGAATTGAGAATGGCCCACTACATCTTCTCCTGTACTTTTGATGTTGAAAAGATGACAATATCAAAGAACTTTACAGATCAAATAGCTGGAATTAGAGGTTGGTCTAATATAAGCTTTTCTTTCTGCTTGGTGCTGTGACAGAACAATATGGGTTTTGTTTAGTATGCTTATACATTTTCCTCTTGACTGCTAGAGGTCCTTATCAACATCTTGAATAATTTTCTTAAAAAACATTTTCATCTACCTGTTATCAAGTCATTTGTTTTGGATTCCATTGTATATAATTGCTGAGGGTAAGATAGTTATGTGCTTGCATTTCTACATTAATTAGAATCCAACTGTCAGTTGTATGCATGTCTGATGAGGGAAAATGTCCCAACTGAAAATATGAAAGTACTAGTTTTATAATGTTTCAAGCATCGACATTTCCGTCTATGCTCATTGAGAAATGAAGAGTACACATAGTTTCTTGTGTCTCAAAATTACTTTGCAACTGTAAGACCTGCTTTAGTAGACAACTATTGCACTTTACTTTGTCTACTAAGATTATTGATGCATCCAAGATTTCATGGTTTGTGAAGTAGAACAAATGGCTCAAAATAACAACCTAGCACTCCTCAACCTAATGATGAATACCTATCTCTTCAAGTTAGGACTGTATGCTTGAAAGAGATAGAAGCAGCATTCCTTAAATAGGCAATCACTTAGAGCTTCAAACCAAGAAGAATTAGGGGCTTCCATGATCTATTCATGAATATGTAAGTACTCATTCCATAGCTGTATTAAAAACTGGAATAATTATTCATGACCTTTGTTGCATGCGTAATGATTGTTTTTATACAGGTGAATTCTAATGGCATCTTTATTTATTGTCTTTGCAAACGAATAATTGATTGCATATGTAGTCGAATGTTATTTTAACAAAACAAAGGATCAAAGGCCTAGACGTTCTCAAACCATTAAACAACATATAAAGGAGTCCATTAGAAAACCTGAATTGTCCAGTAAAGTGGATGGACAGGCAGTAAAAGGCAGCAATTTCAACAGAAACGTTCAAGTTGTTAAGTGTGAAGGAAGCAAGTTCTACAGAAGCACCAAAGTTGCTAAAGGTGATTGCTTGTAGGCTTTTCACTTTTATTTCCCATAAAATAAAACCATTAGGTCAAACTTGCTTCTTCTACTGCTTGCAGAATCTAAGAAGGCTATAGTTGGTACCAATCAGCAAGGATTCATTTCTAATGGAAATACAAGACTAAACCCCAAAACTGGCAATGATACGAGTGCACAGTTTGATCATAAAGCTAAAAAAGTACGGCTTTCAGGTTATTACTTGCCTCAGAACGCATCAAATCTTCAGTCTCACTCAAAGAAAAAGGTTCTTTGTCATAACAAGGAAGATAAGATTACTGACGAAGTAAGCCATCAGCTTGAACAGCAAAAGGATGTTAGAACTGTCAGTAATACTACAGAGGTTCAGAGAAGACCAGATGCAGTAAGTTCAAAAGGGCTTTCCTCATTTCGCTATCATCATCTCTCAGAGATCACTTTTGTCAATGAGGCTCTTATGAATAAATTTGTTTTCCCTTCCTAAAGGGCACATTTCTTGTTTTTACATTGTGTTCCTTTGCAGAATGTATACATTTATATTTATTCTTTTCTGTGCAGGATAAAAGAAGATGGTTCAAGTGGCTAGTGAGTTATCATTTGCTCATTGTCATCTCTGTTTTCTTGTCATTGTTAACTGGTGAAACTAAAACAATTATGTTCTTATTGAAATTTCCCTTAATGATTTGGACTGCTAAATATTGTCTGAAGGGAATTGGTTGAAGTTTAGTGTTTTGGAGTAAATATACCATCTCATAATTGACGTGAGCTTCTCAAGTAGCTTTGAACTTCCTATCAATTGAGACCTTCAATTAAAGATTTTACGCTGCAACATGGGATATTACTTGTCTCTTAACATGAAGCAATCACATTGATATAGGATTAAGAAGTGAGCTTCTACTGGCCAATTGATCATCAGAACATTATGATTAAGATGTATTTATCTCCTAGCATTCTTAAAACCTTATGTTTACTGCCCATAAGGGTTTCCTTCACTCATATTTTGTTGCCTCTTTTCATTTTCTTTTTGAGTGGCTTAACGTTGAGAACCAGCTGAAGTATTGTTATGCATTTAGAAGGCTGTACAACTTGTAGACATATGGAAACATTGTGTCTACTTTTAAAAAATCTGGTGTCATAGTCTTATTGCAAATTTGTGCATGTTTTCTGAAGCCATAATCTCATATAAACGTTCTGTTGATTAAACTTCTTATTCCAGCTTCTTTTCAAGTGCTAACATTATCATGCTTTTATAACTTTACAATGATGAATGAAAGCGGTGAAACTTGGAAATGGAAAGCATGAAACGAAGATTCAGCTACTCTTGTTCACAATAGATTGAGGCCCCGTGAGGGTATGGGGAATCAACAGTTGCTCTCTTATCTAGTCTATAGATAAATGCTTACAGTGGAGAGCTTGAGCATTATAGCTTTTACCCTGCAAAAGATTGGAGCTTACATCTCCGATGAAATTATTATCATCTTTGGGCCTCATCTCTCTCTCTCTCTCTCTCTCTCTTTCTGAAGTTTGTTTATCCTTACTTTGACTTCCCTCAAATGTAGCCTTGGGAAGAAATTATACAAGCTAGTAAAGAAGAGCGCCTGATCTTGCTAGAAAATTTGGATCCATCTTTCACATCGTCAGAAGTAGAGGTATATTTTCATGTTGATAACTCTTAGGGGATCTGTTTTTGAAACACATGCTATTTGCTATAACTATTTGTCAGTTGCCCTGTGCATTTAGTTGATTATGTGGATTCTGAAATCTTGAGTTGCAAAGTTGAATCTACTAGTTGAAATAGATACAAGTTATCTATCAAATATGTATAAGCTAACTCTGAGCTTGAAGTGATTTTTGGTGATATGGGAAGGGATAGTTCTCTCCCTTGAATCTTGGAAGCAGGTTTGCCTTAATACTGACAATATGTTGGCTAGATGAGGTCAGCCAGAAACTATGCTACATACTTCTTAATTCCTTCCACTTTCTTACTTCCATTAGGATCTGGTTTGGCATGCACTTAATGCAAAGATTAAGGCAAGGATGATAGAACAGAGTACTTTCTCCAGCCCACAATATGGTAAAGCATATTAATGAATGATTAAATGCATCATTGGCTAAATTTCAGATTCATATGCTGTAAATTAAAACGGGTGTAATTAACAGGGTTGTTTTATGTTATCAGGTAAAGCTTTGGTTGCATTCAGGGTAAAAGATGCAGCTGACTCCGCAATAAGTGAGTTACAGTGCAGATGCCTAATGCTAGCAGATGGAAGGTGACTATTTCACTGTCTCTTATTTCCACATAGTGATCCATGCTCCAATAAGTTGAAACAAAATATGTTTTTTCAGTTCAGTCTTAATAAAGCAAGTGGGTAGGAATACAAGCGCAGTTACAATGTCAGGGCAAATTTTAGTTGTACAGTTATCAAAATATTTAGGTTGGACACCTTTTTCCTTTTGATGTTTTGCCATAAAATGCCTCCTAAATTTTGCATCAGTTCACTGCCTTACTGTAAACATTCTTTCAGTACGAGTTGATCTACAAGATTAATGTCCTCCGTGTATTAAGCCTTGTAATACTGAATCAAGCCATGTTGGAACAATCAAATTTCTCTGATCTATCAGGAGCTTCCTCTGTTGACTCTGAAATTTGATTCTTTACAGCTTCTTTATCCCTCTTTTTTTTTGTTTTAGTTTTTGTGAAAGGAAGCAATACGTTAATAACCTGTAGAGAACCATTTTTTCTCAGAAAACTAACCTGACCAAGTCATTGAGCATAACAAGGGCAGGAGAGGTATAGGGAAAGCAGCTTCCTGAAAGATGTGTATTCTTTACAGTGGAACACCATATTTGATTACAAAAGTCAATCAAAATCAGTTAGATCAATGATGACCAGAACCTAAAGTCAGCTCTGTAAAACCTAAAAATTAAAATCACTGTTGAAGATGCATGCCATGAATTTTCCAGTTTCCTTCACTTACATCATCTTTTAATGGCTTTCCTCCGTTAAGGGTATCAATTCTCTGATAGAAGATAACAATGCTTGTTGCTTTTCTTTCAGGTGTATAGTTGGTAAGAGGGCAAGTCTAAGAAATCCACGAAAAACTGCTACTTTCAATGGTCATCTGGTTTTGAACAACAAGCATAGAAGAATGTCTGAAGACATGGTAGTCAATATCACTTATCTTCATGTTCATAATTTTGTTGAATAATTTTACTGCATAGTGTCCCTAGAGCCTCTCGACTGAAAAAAGACTGATTTCCATTTCTCGTTTTTTCTCTCAGAGTAAAGCAGTATCGACTTCACATTTTTCCCAGGCCAATAATCTTGAATTTGAGCTGGCAATTGAGTGGCGTCTTCTACAAGAGAAGTCTAACATATGGTGGAAGGAATTGCAAAAGGTTCTGTCAGTACACCCTGTCCTTATGTTCTGTTTGTCTGTTTGTATGTGTTTGTGTTTGCTTCGATGTTAAGGCTACATTGTTATGTATAAAACATGCTCGATACATACATATTTCCGTTACGTGCATTTGGTACCCCTTCATGTCAACCAGATGAACATATAATTTGGACAAAAAAAGTCGTGAAGTAAGGGATTACTGAAACTTGTGCGGTTGTGACATGCCATATGATTTCTGAAACAATCTCCAGAATGTGGACTCAATGTTTGTGGCCACAGTAATGCGAAGGGAGCCGATAAATTAATAGCGTTAGGCAATGTTTGCCCTGAGGTGCTGATCTGAGCAAACATGTGCAATGTATACTTCATGATGGGGAAAAATAGTAGAGTTCAAGCAGAAATCCGAGAGATGCATATTACTCTTGCACTTTTTCTGACCATAACTTTGAGAGTCAGAACATGTCATGACAATTTAGTTTTTTTTTTTTTAATGTATAAGCATTTAACTGTTCGTCTTTGTGAACTTTGGTTTCCTTTCCTATAATTATGTCTTATGCAGCGACAAGTAAAAGAAATAAACGATGTCAGGAGGCAGCTGAAGTCAAGTTTTTTCACTTGAAAATGAGATGCTGGTAATCAGAACAAATATTATATTTTTTCTTCCGCTTATTTTGCTACGCAGTTCAATGATCAAGCATATGTCTCATACAACATTTCTGAACTTGCAGGAACTCGTTTCTTCTTGACATCGAGTTTTATACACAGGGATACATTACTGTACCTATTTTGCTTTTGTTTTTTAATCGAAGTTACAGGAGGTTCAAGATAGTTTCTGTACTGAACTCTTCAAGTATCCCTTGTCAGCCGTCCACTCACTCTGTTTTCTAGTGTTAATTGAACAGAATGATATCAAGTCTGTTTTAGGGTTCAGAAAATGGTCCTTGGGATCTCTGAGTTGCTATAACCAAAAACAATGTCTTCTTTGTAGTTTCAAATGTTGGGCAAGTTTTTCACCCTAATACTCGTTTTTATTGCTCTTATGAAAGTTAAAGGTACCAGTTGAATACAGATTCCTGTCCTTCTGGGACACAGTTTCTTCCAATCAACAACCATAAACATCTTTAATGCAAGTCATAGTAGTTAATGAGGATCTCAGGAGACGGAATACATGACTTCACTGCCTGAAAATAGATAGTCAACAGATGATGGGTTCAAGCATGTCAAGTTCTCTCTCACAAATTTCTCAAAAAGTACAAATACAACAAACGGAGAAATTGACATCTAAAACACTACTCTTTGGAGGATTTGTTGATGAGCGACTTGTGAATGTGTGGGATAACCCCACCACCTGCAATGGTTCCTTTGATCAGGGTGTCAAGTTCTTCATCCCCTCGGATTGCAAGCTGCAAATGCCTAGGTGTTATACGTTTAACTTTCAAATCCTTGCTTGCATTTCCTGCCAACTCCAACACTTCTGCAGTCAGATACTCAAGGATAGCTGCTGTATAGACAGCGGCTGTTGCCCCAACCCTTCCATTTGCAGAAACCCTGGTTTTCAATAGACGGTGTACACGTCCGACGGGGAACTGCAGGAAAAGTTGATAAAGACATTTATAAATGAACATATAAAGCCGCTGCACTAGAAATGTCAACTGATGCTTTGTGCATTTTCCAGAATTTAAAAAAACCCAGAACGCATCTCCAAATAGATGAAAACATTATGGTAGACCATTTAAAGAGCTCAGAACAATAGAAGTCACAGAGTAACTTATGCCAATAAATACAAGTCCAATCATCATAGCGTTGCAAGCATGAGTTGGCTTCAAAATGTAATTACCCCTTAATTACAATAGTACTGCATCTTTCTTCTTGTGTCTCAACTATCAAATGAGCCAATCTACTATTTCTGTTTCACCATATAAGTGCAAATTTGAGAGCGCTGAATCGTTAACAAGAGAGAAACTATCAATATTTAGAAGGCTATGAAGAGGGGCTACAATTGACATGCTGGATTGCAGCATATTACATAAAAGTTTCTGTAACATATCCATGGATTACATGCTAGAGACATCATTCAACAATGAACTCGTAACACCAAGTCACATTGGATAACACCAACTAGATGTTCTTATCAGGTGAAGTAAAGGGCTGGAGGAATAGAGTTCTATGAATTAAAACTCTCCACCTTATTTTTGCCAACTCACTCTTGCGAAAAATAAGGCCACTAGCATAGTCCACCCATAACCAATAACTTAACATTTGTTTTCTTCTTCCTAAGACTCTTTTTATTTCTCTTATTGAATAGAGTCTTCATGATGAAATTGTCAAATCAGATTGATAGGGGTTTTAGGATCAAGACCAAGCTCAATCTTACAACATGGAGGATCATAAAGTTACTTATTTCTCAATTCACCCATAAAGTCTTGATTGTATGATCTTACGAGCTGGATTCTGACTTTAATGATCACGACCATTATACTGGATGATGAAATAACAGATTCAAACTCCAACAGTTCACCACATGGCCAAACAAAAAATTGATCTTCTCTCAAATTACAGAAACTATAACTATGAAATGTAAGTATTAAGTCATCAATATGCGCCTGCACTTATTTTACCCACCAACATGTAATATGAAACCAAAAGGGTATGAAAGCAGATGTCTCACGCAAGTCCATCCATCCAACATTTGCAAACTAGATACCAGTTAAAAGAGACTTGATCCAAATTAAGATTCATATCAAGAAGGAAAAATACTTTGCAGCTCATCCTTATGGCACTCTCCTTTAAGCAAACTATTATAACCAGATTGTTATTTCATTGCTTTCTTCATCATTCCAACACCTCAACCCCCTCAAAGAACCAAAAAAGAATGAGAAAAAAGAAAACCTCAAAGTAGTCAGAAACAACAAGGAAAACACATGAAAACAAACACACGAATTAAACAACCCAACTTTACTTCACTCAAACACCAAAAGACTTCATATCCCTCATTATACTCAACAAAAACAAACAAAAAATCAAACAACAAACTCACAAGCGCAAACAGAACTCTACCAAAAATAAGAATTGAATCTACTCAACAAAAAAGATTCGAACTTTTTCTAAGGGTTCAAGCAGGTACGGAGCTGGTCGGTTTAAACTAACCACCATTGGGAAAAACCGCAAACTTTGCATTCGCTTACAGGGAAATCCCAACGGATTTATCAATCAAAAACCCCAAAAGAAAAAACAAAGAGGGAAGCGAGAGAACCTGGAGACCGGCACGAGAAGAGCGAGAAACGGGCTTCTTCTTGTCCTTGTCCTTGGCGTTAACGGTGGTTTTGCCAGTGATCAATCCCTTTGCTCCTTTTCCCGACATTTTCCCGCCAAAATTCAACCGCAACTAGTTCCTAGGGTTTCGATTCCAATCTCACTAGTTACCACAGAAACACGCACAAAAAGAAACCCAATACGAGAGAGAGAGAGAGAGAGAGAAGAATGGTTTTTCTGATACGCCTCGCCAGGGACCTTTTGGTTTGGTTTTGGGTTCGGGAGCAGAAAGATAGACGAAGAGATTCGTGATCTGAAAGTATGGCTGTGGCTTGTTGTGTATTTGTTTCTTCGGTCTTGACTAAACTACCCTCGGTGTTTGGTCTTAATTACTACTTATTTAGATTTGTGACACTTGGAGCTTGCAAACACGAGCATCGTTTGTTCTTTCAAAGTCTTTGATCAAATTCTTCTTGGATTGAATCAAATTCAAGCACGTTAAGAGAAAAGAAAAAGTTGGCTGCATCAGCTTCCCTATAACATGTAGAAAGTTACTTTTTCTGAAAAAATTCATAACGTAACAATAAGAGCATGTAGTTTGGTGTTAGTAATCCCCAAAAATGAAGAAAGATCAAAACTTTTGTGTGGAAAAGCTAACAGCATTCAACTCAAAAGACTTCTGATTTATCCATATGATAAGCTTGATGGTAGAAGTTTGGAAGAACAAACTACACAAAAGAAACAAGAGTTCCCATTTTATTGGACAGAAGGGCGAATCACTAGAAAAACTAAAATCCTTTGACAATCTACGCATGGCCAATATAGGAACACTGAAGAATGGTGCAGCTGCTTAATCCTTCTCTGCAGTTTTTCCATCTTTGCTGATATGAAATCCCTCGATCTTATGGGTAACATCATCAGCTGAGACCTTCAATTTCCCAGTTGGTCCATTTCCAGACACTGAATCATTCTCATTGTGATTTGCAGGACCTGTCTGCCATATTCTGATGGTTCCATCTTCAGATCCTGAAGCATAAGATTCCCCTCCAGGTGAGAATCGCACGCAATGAACAGGACCATGATGACCCTTGTTGCAACCTGCACAATAGAGCAATTTGAGGTCACTGAATATACTAAGCAGATACAATTTCACAATAATGTCTTGTTGAGAAAAATAAAAGCTGCTCTGAGAACCATTACAAAAGATTTTGGTTATGTAGTTAGGTCTTCATTTATGATTATGTATGTACTGGTAGTTCAGATGCACATACCAATCTCTTCCCCTGTGTGGAAATCGAATACATGGATCCACATATCTTCTCCTCCAGCAACAAACTTGTTGCCAAATTTCGGTTCCAGGGAAGCAGACTCCACATTGCACGGCATGTTATAGCTCTTCACCAATCCAAAGCTATGTAATGAGTAAGAGATTGTCAGTCCACCCCAATATTACCAGAAGGATAAGGAAATAACCTGAATCTCCTTTTTTGGATATTTATATGAAAAATGAAATAAAATACAAACAATTGCTACAAATCGGTTCCAAATTAAGGATACATACTGATTTGCATCCCAAAACTTGACCGTAGACCCATCAGCAGTTGTTATATAGCGACCATCCTGACTCACCTCAGCACTGGTTACAGATGACTTTGTATCTAGTGTTTGAACAATTTTACCACTTCTGATGTCCCATAACCTAAGAAGTCATGAATAAAAGGCTTTTTATATTTAAATTTCAGCACCTAAGAATGAAAGAAAGAAATGTTAATGAATCAAGTAATCTAGGTCAATACAAATAAAGTAAAAGGTGAATAGATCACCTATTGCTACAATCTGGAATAAGGATGCAAATATAGGCTAAGTAGGAATTAGAAAGTACGTTACATAGTAGGGGTTAATGTATTTTTCCAAAGAAACTATATTGCAAAATCTGAAAATGTCAGTGATAAATGATTTAAGATACAGAAAGGGATTCTGGTTAAGAAATGAGTGTGTTATGATAGAGGTTCTGCACTAGCTGGGTCCTTAAGAACACAAAGATATTGAAATCCATATGCAATTTACAGAACATTAGCAACCTTTTAATAGACAATTTAACCTAATTTGAGTGCTTATCTTCATATCTTTCTCCTTACTGTTAAATAGATCTAACAATACAATTCCAGATAGAGCTAAATGGTGAACCTGCAGACGAGAGAAGAAAGTTACACAAAGGAAAGGTCTCCTTACAGAAAGTTATTCTCTTACCGTATACTTTACAGTGCTGTAGCAAAATGATCATGCAACATAACGTCGACCCCATCCATATTCAGACTTAGTTGATGATAAATACACACACACAGAGACAAGCATCTTAAACGTATGGATTATGAAGATGTCAAAATTATCCATAAAGAAAATGCATCAGTATTCTTAATAATTGGATGTCCTAGAAATAATTAGCAAAAAAACCTGGTTAAATGATGAAACAAGATGTCTTTATCT